>VUQJ01015161.1:34822-45169 GCA_015108635.1 Andinoacara biseriatus | reverse complement strand
TCAAAAAAAAAAAAAAAAACTCACAAAAATGAAGCACATAAGTAAAGCAAAACCAAACGACTTTTTCTTTCTGCTGACAAAATGTTAACTGCTAATGGCTCCACAATTGGCCAGTTTACAGTTGGCCAGCTTCTAATGTGATGATTACAGCCTATGACCTTTGTGCTCTGTAAAGGATCCAATTTAAAATGGAGCATGGGCAATTTCAGTCAAAGTATGCTCAAGCAAAAAAGTAAACTAATAATAATAATGATAAAAATTGGGTAAATGACTAATAATAAAAAATTGCACTTCATTATCGCATTTTTGCATATTATTTATGCTCGTTATTAGAGTATAATTCGTAAAAATGGACCCAATTGTTCATGAATAATACATATTTCTGATAGAAATGTCAAACATCAGCAGCATCATCTTCCCCCTACTGTCGCATCAAAGTCCTTAACTGAAGCTATTGCATTTATTCATTTTACAGTGTGATGAAATTAATCATTCATACCAAGATAATTACATACCACTGTGCCTTAAACATTCATTTGTGTGTTTCAAAACCTGTTAATAGCTTTTAAATGAAAACTTGATTTCAAAAGAGGATAATGTTCAAATGCTGTGGAAACCGGGGTCCCTGTAGGTTCCAACTTAATGTGAAAAATTCATATAATCAATTTGTGCCTCTGAGATTACTTATGTGGTAATAATTAAAGCCGAGAAGGCTATTATAAACACGACACCCGCCATAGCTGGAGCGTTATCTCCGAGCCCTAGTTTTTGATCTCAGGTCGCAATATGTAGCTCACTATTTCTTCTCTCCTTCTCATTATGAGATTTTCTTGTTTTGAAGCCACTCGTCGAAGAACGTCATCACTCTTGTTAATGTTAATTTCTGAAAAAGCCCTTTTCATTTGGGACAACAGGAAGGATTACCAATATCTGGAGTGTTGGCTGGTGAGGTTTCTAAGGAATAAGTGAAGGAACACAATGGCTAAAAAAGTGGTTTCAGCTTTGCTGTCTTTCATTCACAAACAGCACGCTGGTGGTTTTCCTTGAACACTATTTGCATTCACAGTTTCTCAGTTAAAGGGGACATTTCATGCAAAATCCACTTTTTTAGTCCTTAAATACTTTTTTTTTTGTGTACTTTCAGTGTCTATTTTGTTCTCATAGCGATTTTGTAGTTCAGTTATGACAAGTAGACAAGTCAAAATGTTTGGTTATTGGGTGTATTAACCCACACGATTTCTTACACCCCCCCGGCATCAGAACCTCTTCGAAGTGCCTGATTCTCAGCCGTTGGATAATCGTATCGCTGCTATCAAACTACAAAAATGGCGGTGGAGTGGAACGCTCTACGACCTGGAGGGGGGCGGGGCGTGAAATGTCTCTTTCACATTAAACAAGTTGCTCTAAGATGCGCCTCAGAAACGAGGGGTCTGTGGAGCTACAATAATGAGGAATTCAGACCAGAGCATTGCAGTTCTACTTTATATAGACCACAAGTGAATGATTTACATATGAAAAGGAAGGATTTAAAAGCATGATATGTTCCCTTTAAAACAAATTATTGCTACCACCTTGCTCAATGGTGTCACATCAACGGCTTCCATTGCCAAGAACTGTTAAACCAGATCTGATCAATCTATAGCTACTTACATTTATCCAACCCTGATTGGCATACCCCTCCTCTTGCTGTAATTGTACGACTCCATTTATTTTACCCAAGACTGGCAACATGAGAAAAACAGCACAGGGCATGTTTTTTTGTCATAAGGTGATATTTCATGGTGGTAAAACACTGTAAGAAACATGTTGGTAAGAATTTTTTCCAAACTGGTGTTGGAAAACCTAAAAACCACTAGAGAAAATAAGGCAAAAGACGATACAAAGGCTTACAAACTTTTTTCTTTTTAAAGTTAGGCTTCTGTGTTGAAAGCAACACACAGATTGCAATGATAAATTATTCAATCCATATCTATAACTAAAAAGTAATACAGAGTCTTTATTCTGAGCGTTTTCAAAGTAAGATGGGTAAGGGTGGGGGTACTTTGTGAAAGACTATATTTTTAATAAGAAAATAAGAGAGAGACTACAATAAGAATATAATTTCTGTAATTTTAAAGAACTGAAGAGAGTTTGAGGTTTTTCATAGTCTGCTGTATATACGTAGACTTCAGAAAATGTGGACAAATCTCCGTATTCAGACCTGATGCTATAATGGAAATCGCTGAATGGACTCGTGCTTCTAGTTGACGATGCTACGGAAGTATAAGGGTATAGTTTGAGAAATTCCTGGAATTTTGCATGCTCAAATGTTACAGAGAAACAGCCTATCAGGGGTCAGCAGCACTCCTCTGTATAGGGTTAAGACTGGATCCGTAACAATGTATGAAGCCATGTTCCCCACTTCTTTCATTAATAAAAAGACCTGAAATCATGAAACAATTTAATAAATTTAATTTAATTGCCATTTCCTGGGGTGGGAGGGGCTGCTGTCTATGTCCTGTCTGGAGGAGTTGTAGCTTCAAATAAGAGCCGTAGTGCCAGATAATGGCAGTGAAAAAGCCACTGTGGCTACACTGCCAGGGGCCCAGCTGAAATGGTGTACAGCTGGTTGCAGACTTGTTTTCACCGTTGTTAACTTTAATCCTTTCATTTCATATTTCCTTTGGGGTTTTTCTGTTATTATTTTCATTCTTTTCCTACTGTTTCTTTTTTTTCAGTTTTTCATCAAAATTATCCTGCTGTAGATATGCCACACTGCTGTAAAGAAAAAATGAATAAAAAAGAAACTTGGTCTGTCGAACACTTTAAAGGCCCTCTCTGTTTGCCTTCACTGCTCAGCCTACAATCACAGACACTATCTTTAGAGGGGATATTTTAAGGATTGCCTGGAATTTGACTTGCTCAACTATTACGGAGTCTAGCAGAGATCAGTTCTAACTCTCTCCATCTAAGGTTAGGGAAACACGATCCACCACATTAGATTGCTACTGATTCATCATTTGTGAAATCAAAGACAAAATTGATTATGAGAATCTGTTCATTATGTTTAGCAAATATCGCATGCAGACGCTGCAGAAAGGAAAGAAAACCGAGGAATCTTTGAAGAGGATCTTAATGTAGAGCGAAATTGGTGACTGCTTAAATCGTGACCTTTAAGCCCTACTTAAGCCCTAATGAAGACAATCAGATATAAATGTGCCATCACTTGGCTGTAATGCCACTCTTTCTACTGTTGTGGAAAATTATTACCCAACTGTGCCTATACAAATTCTTGTTTCCTGTTATAGTCCTGAATGCTGTTCTGTTCTCCTCCATCGGTGCTTCCCTGTCCTCTACGTTTTTCTTTGTCCTTTATTTCTCCATGTAGTTCATGTTTTATTTTGTAGGTTAGATCTTTATATGGCTTTTTTTTTAACTTTCTCTTTTCTCCCTATTCCCACCTTCATTACTGCCTTGATTGAGTTCACCTGCGCCTTATTATTCCTCTCCTTGGGGTGTATATTTAGCCTGTGTTCTCCCTCACTCTCTGATCTAACCTGCCTCCTGTTCCTGTGCATCTTCACGGTTTTAGTTGGTTCCCCCCTTTGGGTTCTTTACTGGATTCTCGTGAGTCTTCTATCCTCATGAGTCTGCATCAAAGTGCTTTTCTTTGCACCACCTGGCTGCCGGTTTCTGTTTTGTATCAGCCGTTGGGTCGGTCATAGCCCTGAATGCGACCCAAGGTAAAGTTCAGTGCTCTGACAACCATCTGATCAAATAACCGCTGTGATCATCTTATCAGCCTGAACCATACAGGGTTAATTACAGGATTAAGCACAAACGTGCTTCTGTTAACCTCAGTAAAGCTTTATTTAATGCACAAGTTAACATCAATGAATAGGAGAAGAATATGTCCTAAAGTCTGCAAGTCTAAAATGTGATATATCCCATGATACTGTTGTAATACACACACACACACACACAAGCACAAGCACAAAATAACACATTACCAGCTCAAATATACTGCAACCAGCTCCAACTTTGAAATAATTGCTCTGTGAAGAAGTTAGTTACAGTATGACGGTCAGACCTGGGCAGTAGAGTGTGCCTGAATCACTCATGGCATTTGTTTTAACCTGTCTAGAGAACCAGATGGCTGGGATTTACCTTGTCAGATCTCGTCAGGTATGGTGTCAGTCACATGCATCTACAAAAAGTAGCTGCCAAATGCTTCGTGACTTAAATATACAGCTCTGTGTGTGTGAGAAAGCCTCCACAAGACAGAAACATAATAAAAAAAAGGCTGAATGTAACTCTTCCTTTAAAAAAAGAGGGAGAGATATAAGATGGCAATGAATATCCATATATTAATATTCTCTCCAGTACATCTTTGGCTTTTGATATATAGATTTAATAAAGGAAAATGTAAAGGAACAGTGGCTTTTTCCATCTCATCAGTGTATTTTATCAAAAGTGGTTCTAAATTTTATGCATTCACTGTATGATTTATGGGTATAATAGCGGAGTGAATGGAAAGCTTTAACCACAGCTGTCCTTCATTTGTGCCGCGACTCCCGGTCTAACTTTTCTCCGGGATCAAGCGTCGCTGCATCAGCAGGGCTGCCTAATTTGAAAAGAGGGTGGGAAAAAAAAAGAAAAAAGTTCTGAACTTCCATTACTGTACATCCATTCTTTCAGTCAACATGATAGATCTCCCTTGCTGTCCTTGTGTCACCCCTACAAGATGATGGTCCTGCACTGGGGTGCTTGAACCTGTTTTCCCCATGAACAAACGCTTGGCAAAGGGAAGAAGGTATTGATCCTTTGTTCCTTTTTAAGGCTAATTATCCACTCCACCGCCAGTTCCTGTTATCGATGTCCTGTTCTTCATCCCTGTTCATCACACTGAGGGCTAACTCTTAAAAAAACACTTCTGATGGTCAGCTGCCCCGAGGGAGGGAGGAGACTCTTTAGCCATTTCCGCACTGCAGACATCGCCTCTATTTACATCTCATATAACATAATATCATGTTAAATATTGATGTGGAAAATGCACGCGGACAAATCTGGTGAGTAATGGGCAGCCGGGCCTGCAGTTATCAAGTCTGTGTCTCAAAATGGGGGTTGAGACCTGCAATTAATGAAAAGAGAGCCGGGGGCTGCCACATTCATCATGACGTGCGAGTTCTGATAATTCCTATATATATTTATATCCTGCTTTTTCCTAAAAAATAAAAATAAAAAAATAGGCTGAAGATAATGCATCGTCACAGGCGAGAGACAATGACATGATCGATTCAGGATGTCAAATAACCTCACAGCTATAAAGGCACATATGGTCAAAATGTCCTTGACACAACCTCTGTAGCAGTAAATTGGCAGGAGCTTTCATAACAAACAGCTGCATTATTCACAGAAAAGGTGTGCTGTGAATTCCAACGTGACCCTGGCATGAGAACGGACTCGACGCTGTTTATTGAAAGTCCAGCTGTGATAATGAAGGAACATTCATCTATTCCAATAGTTTGATAAAGCATAGCCGGGGCTCGCCAACCACACTAATGGATTAGAATTTAATGTGGAGCCTGTTTTTATTAAAACAAGTGTCCCTCAGGAAAATCCTTGGCAGAGGGTTGTTGCGGTAAACAACACCCGAAGACTGACGAGCTTTCTCTTGTGTCACATCTCTACTTCCCTCAGTTCCTCTCTCGCTCGCTCGCTCTCTCCTTGCTCCCTCCCACCCAGCCAACGCTATGCAAGGGAAGTGATTGATTTGCTTTCTCTTGTGACTGATGATAAGCTGCAAACTCATTAAGATGGCTGCCGCCACATCCTAAGAGCATGTTGCACAAGATCCAAATCATACACACTCCATCCTCTTTATGCAGAACTTCCTAAATTATTATTGAAGGGGTTTATTTAACTGAACTGCTGGCCTGTGGAATTAATAGCACCTTTTAAAGTGGTGGATTAGAACTCACATTCATAAGAATCTAAATGTTTTGTTGGGTCTTCCGCTCCAAAGACTATAGAACATGGATTTAATCCTCAAGGGAAAACGATAAGTGGGTTCTCTGGTGACTGAAGGAGAATAGATGATGGATACAGATACACATTTAGCCGATTCGCTAAATTCTTGATAAATGAGTTTTACCAGTTCACCTGGCTGGGAAAAAAAGTGTTTTTATTCAGCGGTGTTCATTACATTTGTTCATTACAGTGACTGTATATGGTAACTAATGAACTGGTAACTCTATACGAGCCTGTCGTCCTTTAAAAAAATGACCTCATTGGTTATGTTGCAGGGTGTGTGAATAACGTGTTCAGGTTTCTCTGGCACATCCTGAAAAAAGACATAAATATGGATTTTCTCTGACACTACATGGACTAAATGGCTTTAGATGCAATCGGAAAAGTCAAAACAATAAATAGACTGGTTTTCATATAGCGCTTTACTCCTGCACTCAAAGCGCTTTATACGACATTCCTCATTCATTGAAGCACTTCAGAATTTTGCCCCCAGCTTCTTTGGAATGCCGACTGGAACAGCCTGGGATTGAAAAACCACACACATGACATGCAAAGCCACAGGTAGGTTTGCTCATTTTGGAAACGCTCGTATGGGTCGTATTTCAGGGTCTGCACAAACAACTTACACTGTCGTTTGGATTGGAGGACTTGTTAGTCCATACAGGATCAACAACTTGCCCTGCAGATTGTGGTTTATTGTCCATAATTGTTTTCCAGATCACCTCCAGCCACACTTTGCCAGTTTAAACACGAAAACATATTCACTGCTCGTCAGCATTGCACTGACAATAGACAAAAGTGTTGCAGCAGAACCAAGGTCACCATTCTTTTCATTCCACACATGCTTCCTTTATGTCAGGCTTGACACTTTTTCTTGCCCGTATCCAAATTGATTGTCAGTTCAGTTGGATGTGCTATGCAAGTGGCGGCTAATGCACCCTCGAGCGGCTGGCCCTCGAGCAATGCTGAGGCGCAGGTCAGAGAGGTCTAGTATAGCTTCGTTCTTTCTAGTTCCGTACCCCTAGATTTTCATTTACTTTTTCAAAGTTGTAGTCTTCTAGTGACATCCCTCTGGAGCTTTAGAAAGCTTTACACAACTTTGTTCGCATACTCAGTATATCTCAGAAAGACTTTTAAACAGACTTTGATGTGTAAAATCAGATTAGTCAAGTCCCCATTTTACCTGAGCGGCTTATTCATATGCACTGTTTTATTATGATGCAATTATGTTTTATCAATCAGCTCCAATTACAAAAAATTACAACACAAAATCAAAGGCTCGGTGGTGGTGCAATAATAAAATGCTCCCCAGGGTACCATATCAGTGTCGTCTCTTTGGTCAATTAAGGACACAAGTTCTCTTGAGTAGAATATACTATAAGTCTATGGTTCCATTAACATATGCAAATGTGATTAAATCAGATTTAATCACACTAGGCATCACTCAGCTCAGTATTCACTGTGTCCACCACTAAGTTGGCAACAGAGTACAGAGAAAGAACCACAGAATCCAAGTCATTTAGGAGATTTTCATCGGAGATGACAGCAAAGTCAAAGGACTCAAGACTCCCTCCACCCCATGCTAGCCGATGTTACCTCTCCAGGTATATCTAGGGATTGTATGTCACCTCTTTTACGTAACACACCATTACTCCTGAACAGCCCGGTGAGGGAAGCGGCTACAGGCAAAATAGGTTGAGCCTCTTCTAACATTCTTTCCCCATTTGCACCAAGTCAAGCATGATTATTGAAATGGCATGGCAGCTCACCAGGAAATGCAGCAGTACAGACACAAATGTGCCACTGTAGTGCACCAGTACATGTGAACATGAACTACAAAGTTTGCTTCAAAAACAGAGATACATTACAAAGACAAATCCCACAATTTAATATTAACAGGAAGTGGAAAAAAATCTACAAATTGAGCCAGTGCTGAGGCTGTCATTAAAGTTGTTCTGCTCCATATGTATTCATTCTAATTACATCTGTTTTTGAGAAATTAATCTCCTTTTGCTCTATCTGTGGATATAGCCTCCCACAAAGCTTTGGACTCAGCTCAGTAGGAGACAAATGGATGTGTTCACTCATTCCCATTCTTATTTATGTATTTCCTTGGTGATTATCAAAGATCATCGTAGAAGCATTGGTCGAATAGCCTCTATTGTCAGAGACAGTCCTGCACTCGTCGACTGAGTAATTTCATGCAAATCCTTCAAGAGTTTATGACATCTGAATTCGCTGTATTAAGGTAATTTATGGGGGAGCACTCAAATTTGGCCTCCTACAGATTATCAAGCAAACAACCTGAATAGTGGCAAAAGCAAGTAACAAGCAGTAACTACAGTGAGCTGCACTACTGAAGAGGTAAATGCAAAGCAAAAGCTTAGGAATATCTTGACCCTGCTTTGAATATTTTGCTAAATATTGAGGACACTTGATAATAACACATTCACCAACACAACAGAAATGAGGGAACCTCCCGGTAAAGCATTGCTTGAGTCTATTTCTCACTGCCTTATGTCGAAATCTCTCAAGCAAATCTAGTCATTTGAACTTGGTGAATCAGAAGTCAAGTAGGAAACACTTTAGTCTGTTTTTGGGTCACAAACAATATCCTAACAAGCTTTTTGCAAACTGCGTGGCAGCTCTGAACTTTTCTAAACTTTACCCAACAGAGATGAGAATGCAAATGCTCGAAACAGTTGGATTGGACGTTGCAGTCCTTAACTTCCTGGCTCTCTTCTAAACGAGTTCTTCAGAGATCTGATTTAGCATTGTGAGAATGTAGCACAAAATTGCCCAGATAATTCACAGCCAATGCATTGGCACCAGGATCATGTGTCTTGCTTTCTGCATGCTCTCTTCAGGTAGCCCCCTTCACCTGAATCCAACTGAGTATTTCCAGCAGCAAGAAGACATCTAAAGTGGACAATCTCTTGTTATGTGCGACATGTGAGAAAAGACAAAAATAACCCTATCTTATTTTCCTTTCATTGCCTGGAATTCATGAAAATGAAACTTTCTATCTCCCACGTTGGTCGGTCCAGAGCTGAAATTTCATTTTAAGATAAACCTTTTTTCCAACTTGCTAAATTTAACATCTTTCTTTCCTCACCACTATGCTGACTGCTTTGAATGACTGCTCTGAGTTACCATTTCAGTGATTTAGCTGGCAGAAGTAGCGGCTTGTGTAATAAAGGTGCACAAAACAGTGTACACCGAGACAAATGTTTACCAAAACACTGAGTCATTCATTGAAATGGCAAGTTTATGTGTCCCAGTGTACCAGATATCAGTGTAATATAACACAGTCTTTATTAAGGTTTTTCATTGCTGAACATATAATTGTTTGCTTCAACAGATTGGAGCCCTAAGTGCAGCAAAGAAAAAAAAAAAAGTACATCTCCTAGCTGAATCCCCCTCAGAGGCCTGTGCAAAGACGCAGATCTCTTATTGCACTGTGTAATTTAGGTAAATCAATGCTCAGAATCCCTAAATACCCAGTGATTGTGATTACTTGTGAAGTTTCCTGTTTTTTTTTTTCACTTGTGAACACCCACATGTATCTTCATGTGTGGGAGTGCATAAGACAGAGAGACAAGCAGGGAGACAGAGTAGGAAGGCATTGCTGCTATTTTACAGCATTAAAAAAATTAAAAACAAAGCAACTATTGATGAACAAGTGGCCTTTACCCTTTACATCTGCTTTCCCCTCCCTATCGTTTTTGTATCAGTACGTACATGTGTTTGCTGTTCCAGATCATCCTGTAAGTGCTGAGCTTTAAAAATTGAAAGTGCTGGGTGGTATAATCTCACTCTGGTGGCTAGTGAACATTTGGGTAGGTTAATATGGTCATAGGTGTGCATATGGCTGTAAAGCCCATGGCACCGCACTCCAATGAGACACGACTCTGCAGGGAAATGAAGAATTCATGCTATTATAGAACTACCAAGACAGTAAATATGACTTTTGCAATCCGTAATAAGTTTGAAGATGTTAGCCTAAAAAAGAACACCATGATGGAATTGGGGTTTTAACAAGATTACAACTGAGAGCTGCAAGCATCCATTATCATTTTAGTTAGAGCTTTCCTTCAACACCAATCCAACCTTTGGGATCAAACTCATTATATATTTTAAATGCATTTAACAAATAATGAAGCATCTGTTACAGTTTAAAAACTTGTTATGGCTTAATTGTTACAGGGCTAAGTTATACAACCACTCGTGTAATAAACAGTAGAACTTTTCATACAGATCAAAACATCGTTGCAGCTATTGGATGGATTGCCAAGAAATTGTGTAAGATATTCATCGCCACGGAGGTTTTATTTTCAA
>VUQJ01015160.1:3038-15588 GCA_015108635.1 Andinoacara biseriatus | reverse complement strand
ATATCTTTTTTTTTTTTTTTTTTTTTGAGCTCAAGAATTAAAAATCACAGATGAATAAAAGGAATTTCTACATGAGCCTGTCAGCAACATGAACAAAGTAAAATGTGTGTTTTGACAGAAGAAGGAAATAAACAGAATTCTACCATCATTGTCCTCCTCGGGGTTTTGAAGTGTTGATGGAATAGCTAAAGAAAAGGTCAAATGTTATAATTGCGTGATTGTAATGAACAGTTGCAGGGAGGTTTGTTTGTAAAATAAATTAATTAAATAAAACAAAAATTTATTGGAAAACCATTAACTGTCTTCAGTATTTAATTTAGTATTACACAAATCCTGAGGATTTGAGGTCAATTTTTGATCAGCCTGGACCATCAGATATTTGACACACTACACATGCAGTTAAGAATGCACCGGTTTTAAAATAGAAGTCACTAAATAAAATGTCTATCCTCAGTCTCTGGCAGGTGACACAGGAACAGGGATGGAACTGGCAGCATGTAACTTTTCATTTTGCTAAAAATTGACACATGATTGCACTCGCACTTGACACAGTGACACTCTGACAATCTCCAATTTTAGGTTTGCTTTTTGCCCTTACTGTCTGAGATCCCAAAAGTTTTTATGGTACTATACGCCTGTCAGTCCCCCTCATTATTATCATTATAAGTCTCTCTTTTCTCTGTCTCTCACATTCTCCATGCCCATTTGTCTTTTTCTCCGCGTTCACTCTGTGCAGTCTCACCTTTTTGTCTCTCTCATCCCTCTCTTCCTCCCATGTTCAGGCTGTGGTGTCATTCTGTTTGGCAGGTCTTTGAGTTTAGTGCTGAACAGAACAGAGGCAAAGTCCTCCCATGTCTCATCCCGTTGTCTTTCCTTTCTTTCCACCCCTGCTTTTTAAGAGACTTGGCAAGGCTCTGTTGAATTTGTCTACACATTTTTCTTCCAGTCATTCTTTCAGATGTTCTTTTTTTTTTTTTTTTTAAGAATCCCTGCCACCATTCTGTGCATCTTTTTATCTGGAAGCTAGAAGTCTTTTTCTTCACCACTTTTCTGGTTAGGAATGTGAGCTCTTTTTGTAACGCCTGATTGAAAATGTTATCTTTTTAACTGTCAGTACGTCCTCTTATCTTCCAACATCTTGAAGGAATTTCTCATACTTGACACTAATATTGATTTTTATATCCTAAATGTCAAATGGGAATTTCACTGTGACATAATGTTCTGCAAAAGAATTGTTCTGATGGCACAGTTCTTTGATATATTTCAAGTAAATTTATTTTGATACATTTCACCCCCCTCACCCATTTTTTAGAGGTTCAGAATAACAAAAAATGGAAAAATGGCTTGAGATAAAAGTTTAGGGACCCTCAATGGTCTGTATACCTCTCTGATGAAGTTTAGTGTTTTGTATATTTTTTCATTTGCTATTTGAACTACTGATAGTAGCAGAACTTGTTAAATACACAATAATAATCTTTTGTTTCTTTAATAGGAAAAGTATACGAGTAGCGTTTGTTTATCTTCCAACAAATTGATGCATTCTCATAAACTTAAAATTGATTAAAAATACAGAGGAGCAGGCACCGGTTTGTGGAAGCTGCTGTGTTTTCCTGCCATACAGTGGTCAAGATGGACATCGTTGTCTATCTCTTCATCTGATTCCTCAACCACTGCTGAACTGAAGCCAGGGCTCTAACACATGAAAAAGTGCCTAAATATTTATTCCCAATATTGTCGCACTTTTCCTTTGATGAACAGTTTGATTACATGCTTTGCTGTTTGCTTTGTTTCATTTATCAGTTTTTGTTAAATTATTATTTCATGTATAGTGGTGAAGAAAACATCATATACAGTATTAGCTTATTGCACAAACAAATCTGCAAATAAGCCATTTATGCATGAACATCACTGTATACATTAACTTCTCACAGGGACACAGGGAGCAGTGCACATCTCTAAAACAGCATTCAGATACGTTGCCAAGTCTTGCTTAGACGGGATTTGATGGGGCTTCTGTCTGTGTCATAATATAATATAATGTTATAATGTCACTAAGCATCCAAGTCCAACCATGTTAGATCCACTTCAAAGAAAGTTTCAGTAACTCCAGCTAACAATGGCAAAAACAGCAGCGGAACAGTTCAGAATATCTTTAACTGTTCACCTCAGTATTGCCGTCATAGGCAGCATTCGTTGCCCTTATGGGGTACATTCTACATTTAAATTTTTTTTTTTAATCTCTCTGGAACATGCTTGTCCAACAGTGGGCACTGTAGCTAGGATTATGCACTTAAATTGGGAGGGGTAAGAAAACAGAATTCACTTGACTGCAGTCTACAGTCTGCTAATATCTAGCGGTCAGATTTTTCACACTGTACCATTAAATGCCATTTTTCTAATGGTGGTCGGAGGGGTCGTAGGCTGCCCCAGGGCAGCTGTGGCTACATTAGTAGCTTACCACCACCAAGTGTGATTGAGGTGTGAATGAATAGTGCGTGAAATTGTAAAGCGCTTTGAGTACCATGAAAAGCACTATATAAGTGTAAGGCATTATTATTATTATTATTATTATTATTATTATTATTATTATTAAGTCGCTGCTTAAAAGAACTGGAAAAAGTTTGTAGAGTCCTCCTGACAAAAAAATGTGACAAAAAGATAAATCAGTGTAATTACACTGCATAACTGAAGCAATGTTTTGTGCCCTCTGAACAAACATGACTGAGAGAGGTAAGTAAAATAATAAGAGAAAAAAAATCAGGTAGGATTAAAAAAGCTGTAGAACACAAGGAAAGGCTGGTAAAAGAGGGAGAAATGGTTACAATCTCACTAGAAACATAACAAAAACAGTCAGATTTGTTATTAGAGGAAAGATTGAGTAAGACAACAGGAGAAATCTGTGTTAGACAGATGGAAGTGGGGAATGTGACAGAACATAAATGTGTGAAAGACTGAGAGGCCTTGATTGTGCTGAATAGCTGGTGAGATATGACTGGGAAGATGGCGACAAAGGTGTGATATTGTGTAACTTGATACTATTTTGCTCTGCCTGGAGAGGTTAGGCTGGGAAAAAAGCAAACATACATACAGTCGTGGTAAAAAGAAAGTACACCCTCCTTTAAATTTGACGGTTTTACGTGTCAGAAAAATCATCTGGTTCTTAGCAGGTCTTAAAATTAGGTAAAGATGCAAAGGATGACATATTACAGCATGTCATTATTTAACAAAAAAACTAAGCAAAATGCAGAACCACGTGTTTACACCCTCACTGCTTCAATTCAGAGGAAAAGTAGCAGCCAGGTACTAATAATATGCTAATATAATCAAATGCGTGTTAGGGGTGCGTCATGTATCATCTACGATAATATCTTAATTGCTGTGTTAACGATGTGTGCGCTGACGTTATCGAGTATACTAATGACTGGGGGAAAAAAACAACAAAACGCCAAAACTCCACGCTTTCACTATTTCATGCAAAATATTGTTAATTATTGTTATCGACAAAATTACAGAAATATCATTTTTTTGTCACTATCGCACACCCCAATGCGTGTATCCTCTTACTTTCTCCCCAGAATCCCACTTTCACGTGCCAAAATGCAGTATGTTGGAAAATGTAGAACCGCGATGCCTTTTTGAATTTTGGAAAATGTATGTAGCTGAATGGACTCTTAATTTTGTTGATAGCAGTTTTTCTCCTCTGCTGTCTGATAACAGTTTAACTCAGGATCCTTTCCTCTTTGAATTGTTGTTCACTTGTTGCTGCTAGTCTCTTCTTGTGTGCAAGCCCCTTTAGTCTGTTGTACATTATCTTGTTTAAATAAGAAAGCTGTAATAATTAGATTCAGGAATGTTGTATTAGTTCTAACTGTTAATTGCTACCAGCTAATGCGGTGTCCCAGTGTCCCAATCATAACGGGTAAAAGGTAGGGTCTACTAGCAGCACACAGTGGAAAGGGCCATGCACAGAGGAAGAGGCTCAGTGATGTCATTACCAGCAACCAAGAAATTTCAACCTTTAGTGAGTTGTAGCAGAGACGAGAGGAATAACCTGAAGCTACATAAAACGTGTGGGTTTAACTTATCACAAATTTGAGGGAATCAATTGAAACAACTACTGACATTATTATATTCCAGAGCCTGGAATATCAACCATCAGCTACAAAACATTTTACAACTTTGACTTATAATGGACTATTGTAACTTAACCCAAATATACAGAGATGCATTTAAAGATTATTGGTCCATTGATCCCAGTCTGTGAAAAATAGACTGCATTGTGGGAACTCTGTGTACTAGAGTCTGTGAGTTAGAGACAGCGAACAAATCATAGTGCAGTCATGGTGCATGTGAATGACAGACTATCCTGTTGGTTCCACTGCCGTGTGAAGCCTCTGGCTTTGCTGGCAAAGTCCCCTTTCTTTACTTTTACCCACTATGGGCACGATACACATAAACACACTCATGCACACAGGGCTATTCAGCGTTTGCGTGGAGGCCCCTAGAACACCGTGTCGATGAGCTCTGTGTTATGTTTGGCTAAACGCAGACTCAGTGCAATATTCAATAGATAGGGATACCACTATATAACTCAGAATTAGCATTGTGTTGCACACATGCACCGGGGACATTAATGGAGTTAGTTGTTTATCAGTAGGCACACTGTCTGTCACAGGAATGCTGGGCTCATTGGATGTCCTCTATAGCGTCCTCATCCACAAGGTAACATACATATTGTGTACTTGTGCATACCCGAAACACAGCTACAATTGCTTTTTGCTTCATTTAAAGATGCCAGTGGGCTGTTTATGGACAATTGTCAAGTATATGTCGGTCTGTGGTTGTGCCTATTAGGGCAGGTCATACATTGTTGCTGTCTCTTAAATGTATTTTGTCTTCTATACTAAAAACAAAACAAAACTTGAGTTACACTGAGATTATATAATTCACAAATCTTTAAACAGAAGTCCTAAAGCTTCACTTATATTTAATAGTCATTATTGTTTGAATATGAAAATAATCAAAGGAAAAGCAGAAAAAAATAATCGGGTTAATTTTGTGTCTTTTCTTTTAAGCTGATTGCCGTATATGAGGGGCATGAAGCCCAGCAGAGGAGTACGGCTAACACAAGCCTAGCCCCCAGTCCTGACCACTACCAGTCTGAGCTCTCTGTTTTCCAGCCAATCACAGGAGGAGAGATTGAAGTCAATTCCTCAGCCCTCAAGTCCAGTGAGTAATATTTGTTTCATATTTAAGTCCATCTAAAGCAGAAATGTGTTCTGAGAAAAATCTATCAACCACCCAGCCCAGTTTGATAGCTCTCACATCAGCCAAATGGACTACACTAAGCAGGCAAGCACCTGGATTTGATCGATTGCAGCTGCTAACATAAAATCCCGATATACACACAGTAATTTCTCTTCACAGCTATATTAATGCACTTAAGAAGCAATTAATGTGGACTAAGTTACCAATTATACATAAGTAGTAGACAACTTACACTGATAAGTGGACACTTGTGCAATCACTGTTTGAGAAGAGTGTAACCCATGTTTTTGTAGCTCATATTTATAAATTTCCCTCAAACACATCGCATGCAGGCAGTCATTTGAAAACTGCTTTAAACACTGAATATATGTCACTCACAACATGAGTGAGAGAAGTCAAATACTATTTCTAAATGAAATCAAATAAAATCATGTCCAGCTGTCTTTGTGAGAACCAGTTTGAGTTTTAGATATCAGAGTAACGACATTTTGTAAAAATTAGAAGCTTTTTGGTCAACACTCATTTTTCACACCCCTTTAAAGAGGGTTAAGGTTTGGTTTTCACAGATAAGGTATCAATTAGGTTAGGGTTAGATTAATGTTTGAGCCTTATTTGTGATGTTAAACATAGGGGTGAGAGGCTTGGCAATGCATTGTCTTCAAAAACATGCCAACGCAGAGTGGAGCAGGCAGCAGTTACTTTTGGGGCAGCAAATGAGATCCACTCCCAAACAGCCTCGGATTCAGCGTTCACCATTGTGTTTCTGTTCTCAGCACTACACTCGCCGAGTTTGAAGCAGACCTCGAGTGGCTGTTGATAATGGAAAGCCATATGGAGGGACGGACAGATTTCTCAAATTATTTAGCATATGTACGATGATGATGCTGCTGCAGAAGTAATCAGAAAGAGGGGAGATGAAATCTGGGGAAAGAAATAGTTGGCTCATCCCCGTTGACCAGTAACAGCAGATTATCTGCGAATCTTGGCTTTCACCAACAAAATTTTGTAAAGCTTCCTAGTGTATAATTGTCACTGCAGAACTGGATGAGATCCGAGATCTCCAACTGCAAAGCTATTAAGAAAATCAGTCAAAGTCTTCCTTCACTCATCAGCTAATTAGATAATTAAAATAAGGGAAGCAAGTTGTTCTACAAATTCTGGCACCCAGGGAAAACTAATTGCAGGATTAAAGCATTGCTAGCTAGCTACGTGTATGCTGTAAAAGTGATATGTCTAAGTAACTCAGGATCCACAGAGAGAGCAGCTAGTGCTGCAGCGCCCTGATATGTGTAAAAATCCTGATCGCAAATCAGATAAAAAATGGTTTAACAGTCAATAAAACTTTGTTCCCAGGCTTCTTACATCGTCTGCAATCATTCCTTATGATTTTTAGGTATAATTTACATTTTGTCATGAGCTGAAGACCAATATCCTGCAAATCAGTTAGGCTCCGGTATTCCCATCACAAAACATAGCCAAACCAAATAAGAGGAACTATTGTGCCACTTACAAACTACTCTATTTGAACTCAATGGTTACATGCCTGCTGTGAGAGGCTAAAGTGTTTCTCAGTGTCATATGTTCGATATTCCATTTCAAAGGACCCTTCTGACTTGACAAAAAGGGGGAAAAAAAAGTCCTCCAAGAAGCCCATTGCCTTTTAGCTGCAACCTGTAGGTCAGTGCTTAAACTTGTCAGTGTCACCAGTGAAGAGACAGCTTTCATTGGGATGAAATTCGATGTCCCTCCACCCCACTTCAAAGGGATTAATAGATTGTTTAAATAAAGAACCTGTAAGTTTCAAACCTAAAAAATGGTTGACGTTTCATGGTGACTTATTAGGTACAGCATACACCATATAGTTTCAGAGCCATTTGTGTTTTGTACATAGTAGGACTGAATTCCAGTAAAGACAAAGGAAAGGATGTGATGGTCAGGGCAGTAAAAAAAAACAAACAAACAAAACAACAACACCACCAAAAAAAGGATTTTGGCAGCACTGTCTGACAGATGTACAGTGATATCGGGCTGAAAAGGAGTCTAATTTGCAGACAGACACAGGAAGTGTATTTGTTCTGTCAGGCTGCACTGTAAAAAAACTAATGTCTGTCTGGTCAGTGTTACCTGCATCAGACCTATCTGCATGACCCTCTCTTTGCATCACTTTCTTCCTTTGTCTTCCTCTCCTTTGTCATTGTCTCTGTCTTCTTTCAAGTCTGTGTGCTTGTTCAGGAGAGGCATGTGTGAGAATAAGAGGGCACAGAGCTGTCACTGTAAGCTGTCTAAATTTAATTTTGCTTTAACAAAAATTAACCGTGCCCATAATGGAATAAAGCTGCAATAAGTAATTTTATTCTTTGTTGACTTCCATGCTACTATTGAAACTTTCTAGGCAAATCGAAGGACACCTTATAAACACATTGTTTTGATAGCAGGTCATTGCAGTTCTTTTTCCATTTTGCTCCAGGATTAGACTGAATTTCACACAATTGCTGCTACTAGTTTTATTTCCAACTGTAATAAAAGAATTGACATTTCAGCTTGTAGGATATGACCTTCTGTACTCGTAAAAGAAGATTTCGCTGTATGATCCAGACACTGTTAAGACAGGAAGTTTAGTCTGTTTCAGTATGGTCGCCTGTCAGCAGAGATTAGTGGTAATGTGTGACTGTCACGGGAGATTAGAGGTAACAGAGCTCTGCAGACTATCACTGTCAGCGTGAGAAGGTCAAAGTTAGGCTGCTATCACTGTCTGAGCTTTTGGCTCTGAGTTAAGTCACTTGTCTCTCCCTTACACATGTCCTTATGTTCTGTTGTACTGTCCTGAATTTTTCTTTTCTGTTTTTGACTTGCACAGTAAATGACATTTCATTCAGTAAAAAACGGGGCTCAGGAATATCAGTAGAGCAAGGCTGATGAGCCCACACTGCTTAAAATCAAGAATCAAAGTGCTGAAATTCTTTAACTAGGATACATAATCAGCATTAGAATGGATAGGGAAAGCATTCACATCAGAGTCAAAAACCACTGATTGTAGTGGGTTCTTTTTAAGTGGTACACTTACCTTGATTCCAAGGTTTTCCTGCATGTAAAAAATTTGGCACACATTGAAGAGGTTTTAGCCTCCACCCCAAAGGAAAATCACAGGGACTGTGATTTTCTTTAAACAAGTTTTTCTTTCTTTTCTTTTTTTATCAAATAGCCAAAATAACAGGAAAAGGCTCAAACTTTATAGTCAGGTGACAGAGGCTCTTTGTCTTAACTCTGTGTGGATCAATGATTCTTGTGTTCATATTAACCCCCAAAGGATCAGTTTAAATCAGGAAAAATTCTGTATTGAATAACTTTTCCTAACTTCTCCATTGAAAAGTACAAAAAAATGTCAAGTAAGTTATGTACATTACACAGTATAGAAGCTACATAGATGATATTGTTTATACTGACTATCTGTCTGCTATTTGTACAGTGAACAGAAGCCTGTGTTTCTTTTCCAGCCCTTCATACGAAAAAAATGTTGATAATGTTTCTGGTTAAGGAAGATCAAATAGGTTGCCGGTTGTATACTTTTGTTAAACATGCAGTTTGTAACTTTTTAAAACCAGTAACCAACAATAATTAAGCATATTAATATTTAAATGAGAACAAGGCAACATCCGCTCTCATATCATGCTGTCAACGTCATACACCACAGCGTGTCAGGTTATAGAGGGTAGTGACGATTACTAGAACATCTAAAATTCTGCTTAAATTAAAATACCTTTTGGAATATACTTTATATTCTTATCTTAAACCAGTTGTATTAATTTCTTTGATCCATTTTTATTATTTACAGTACAACTATATTTTCTTTCATACAGTTTACATTATTATTATTTTTTATTTCTGTTTGTCTGCTCTCATTTTCACCACTTTTGTCCCCCATCCATTATCCTTCTTTCATTGCCTTTCTTTGAGGAGATGAATTTATTAAAGCTTTGATGTAATCCATATCCCCAACCCGTCTTAAGAGCACCAAGGGTCCATTTTATGACGATCAATATATGACCCTACAGATATCATTTGGCTTTTTTTCCGAGTACTCCAAACATATAGAGTTCCCTCCACCCTCACCACCACCTTTGCCATTCTGTTCCCTATTGAACTGTAGACACTAACATGACAGCGTTCTTAATGTATATGCGGATTGATGGTCCCTATGAGTGGGGATGGTAGAGTCTGGGAAGTATACCACACATGTCACAGTAATATCGCCACTAATAAATCTTAATTATTGGCTTTGGTTTTGCAGTTTTTACTTTACTTTCAATTTCACCTTTTTCCCCAAGCTGCACCAGCAGCACAAGCAATAATTTGCTTTGCTTCATTTATCGGTTTGTGTTAAATTACTTTATGTATGGGGTGACAAGCTGCAAAGAAGAAAACACTATCATATATTAGCTTATTGCACAAACAAATTTGCAAATCAGCCATTTATGCATTAACATCACTGTATACATTAACTTCTCACACATAAGGGGCACAAGGGAGCGGTGCATACTTGCATCTCTGAAACAGCATTCAGATATGTCGCCAAGTCCTTGCTCACACAGGATTTGTTGGGGCTTCTGTCTGTAATGTCATATTCTTTCAAATTTTGCTTTTATTACCAGTAGTTAATTTGTAATTAAATTTACAAATGTCATTGTCCTGGACCTGAAAGTAAAGTTTGAAAAGAATAATTAAGGCAGCAGTAACTCAAATAAATACTTGTTACAACCAAGGTGTGCAGAAAAGCATCTCTGAGCGCACAACTTAAAACCTTGATGCAGATGGACTACAGCAGCAGAAGACCACACTCCTTCAGCTAAGAACAGGACACTGAGGCTGCAGTTCACATGGGCTCACCAAAATTGGACAATAGAAAATTGGGAAAACATAATTTCCTGGTGGGATTCCTGCTGTGTTATTTGGATGATAGAGTCAGAATCTGGTGTAAATAACATGAAAGCATGGATGCATCCTTCCTTCTATCAGTGATTCAGGAGGTGGTGGTGTAATTGTGTGGGGGATATTTTCTTGCCATACTTTGATCCCCTTATTACAAATTGAGCACCATTTAAATGCCACGGCCTATCTGAGTATTGCTGCTGACCATGTCCATCCCTTTATGACCACAGTGGACCCATTTTCTGATGTCTGCTTCCAGCTGGATAGCACACCATGTAACAATGCTCAAACCATCTCAAGCTGGTATCCCTAACATGAGTTCAATGTACTCAAATGGCCTCCACAGTCACCAGATCTCAATCCAATAGAGCACCTTTGGGATATGGTGGAACGGGTGTTTCCCATCAAGCTGATAAATCTGCCACAGCTGCGTGATGCTGTCATGTCATAATGGACCAAAATCTCTGAGGAGCTTCCAGCACCTTGTTGAGTCTGTACCATGAAGACTTAGGTTCTGAAGGCAAAAGGGGGACCAACTTGGTACTAGCAAGGTATACCTAATGAATTGTCCAGTAAATGTGTATCTATTGCTGTTTAATCAAAGCTATTTGTAAACCCTCCAAGTTAAGAGTTCACACACTAAGCAGGCAGAATTTAAAATGCACAGACTTGTAAAATCTGTCTTATGCAGCTACAGCACCTATAATGTAATATATTTAAAATTCACACATTAATAACTGTGTTTTCAGAAAAGCAGCTGTTGGATTACAGTCACAGCTGGGATGTTAATGCTGTGTGTATATGTGTGCACATGTCTAGGTTGGATTTTCAAAATATTGTTATAACAGAGCAAAAATTCAGATTGTGAACCTCAACAACAGCAAAATGCTTGTCCTCCCTCTCTGTTACTCTCTCATCCTGCTTTGGCACTTGTAAAGAAACACGCCTAAACCCCTTTGTTCAGAGTGTCACAACTAGCTTAGGGTCTGTATCTTGTTAACTAAAAAAAATTATTAATAGACATGAATTTTCACTGAACTGTGAGCAATTTTAAGACGGCCACATTTCTGTGTTTCTGTGTGTGCGCTCATATTGAGTATTTTTTTTTAGGGAGGCTTGCTGAGAATTCTGAATCGGCGTAGATGGGAGGCATTTTCTGCTCTGACCATTGTTCCCCTTTCTGTTATATCGCTTGTCTGCCTCATTTTGGAGGTAGTCACACTTTTATTTTGGACTGACAGAAAGGCTAGCAGAGGAAAGTGAAGGAGAAGAGCAGAGTTAATGATTTTAAACTAGGGCTGCAACTATAGATTATTTTGGCCGACTACTCAGTCAATTATTATTTTTTTGATTAGTCGATTAGTCTACGATAATTTCCTTGCCTGTTTAAAATAATGACCCATAAAAATCAGAGTTTGAAACTAATCAAATGTATTTGTAACACTAATGTGACCATCACAATAAGTATCAAACAATGCATATTAAAGTGAATGCAATTTTTAAATGAAAATATAACGTACAAATAAGTAAATAAATATGGCCTCTGTCCAAAAGTTCAAATAAGGCTTCAAATTAAATCAAAAAGATTTTTTCTGAAGAGCTTACAAATGATTCAGTTCATGAAGAGGTTTACTATTTAGAATGAACACTAATATTAATGCGAGAAACAAATAGGAGACGGCGTAGCTGCTTCTATTGTCCTTCACTCGTTAGCTAACATAACTGAAATGCTGCTGCTGAGCAAACACCTTGTTTCCGACAGGTAAACCAACAAAAACATTACTGTACAAACATTCACTTTGTTTTTGATTTCTGTAAAATCCGTTAATTATTTTGACAAATTGTTGCAGCCCCACTTTAAACCAACTGTTGTGTAGTTTGTTGTGGTGATTAGACTCCCGGCATGTGCTTGCTTTTTTGTGAAGGCAGTTTGCTTACACGTAGAAATGAGGAAAAAGTGGATGATTTATTGGCTGTTAAACACCTTCAAACAGTTGGAGTGATTTATTAGTGTGTAACACATTTCTGCAGCTTTTAAAAGAAATTTGTACTCCCATGTATCCCATGAATTTGGGTGGCAGATCTCCTGAATTTCAATCTCCTTTTGATTTCGCATCATGCTGCAAATAACTGTCCCTCTGCTAAAATCTGATGAGTTCACTCATCACCTTACAATTGATGTTTAAGTGTGCACACACTGAGACTGTGGCTGACTGTATCTGTGTGTATGTGTTCTCTTATGTATGCTTATTGTAGACACGCCCCTGCTGGTGAGAAGCAGCAGTGATTCTGCCCTCAGCCCCCAACCAGCAGAGACTGAACCCTCCTTCAGTGAAGATGCCACTTTAATGGTAAG
>VUQJ01015153.1:3184-14601 GCA_015108635.1 Andinoacara biseriatus | reverse complement strand
ACCCTCAACAAAACTTCAAAGTATGTAATACAAAATATGACTCATTCCTAAAAACCAGTGAATAATTGGATAAACTTCAGTTATTTTATTTTAGTGAACTGTTGGTTAATTTTGTCTCAATATTTCCAAAAAATGTTTTTGTAATAATCCTATACACCAGGAAAACAAAATATATTTTTTTTATCTCTAAATATCAATTGAAATGTTACTACTTATTATATGATCATAATTATGTTAATTATGTTCTCAATTTTTCATGCTCAACACTTATTTTATTTTTTGTGCTTTTATCGCTCCCTTTCCTTTAATATCTCATTCTGAAGGAATTACATACCAAAAAAGTACAAATCCATCGATCCACAATGTTGGGAACATCTTTGGGTAGCAGTCCCACCTCTCCAGTCCCAGGTCACTGTACAAGCCCTGATTGCCAGTCAGATGGTCGTTCCTCTGCTGTTTTCCTGCCTCGGTCCCCTCCATGGTGGTTAACACAAGCGCAGTGTGACCTTGCTCAGGCAGAGGCAGAGTTACGCAGGCTGCAGAAGCATCATGAAACTGAGACTGAATCTGTAAAGCGCGGTATAGAGCGAGCTATCCTGGGAGCACGCAGAGAAGAGCAGCGTCTGCTGGAAAGGGTGGAGCAGGACCATCGAGACACCCAGCAAAGCCTGGAGCAGATCCAGAGGGAGAACATGGCAGCAGCCCGGGTCAGCCAGTCCCTATTGGACCAGAGGCTTCGTAAAGTGGCTCAGCTTAGACAGCTGGTTCAGGAAGTGGGTCAGTCGGTTATGAAAGACAATGGGCCCAGTCAGAACCCACTACTGAAGGAGACCGCAGAGTTCCTACAACCATGGGAAATCTCAGTTTCTCTAAAGAAAGTGAACTTTAAACCCAGCTCCCAACCAAATGCTGTCACCTTTGGAGATATTCGTGTTCAAGAACAAAGCCTTTGCCTGCATGCTGGAGGTTGTGGGCCACAGGGACAGCTGTGTGCTCTTCATTCACAAGAGATGCAGTGTGAAGACACAAACTCTCAATGTTCTGGAAGAGAGAAAAGCACCCTGGGACAGGGTTTTACTTCATCAACAGGCAGGGTTGTCAGAAAGATCAGCCTCTCTAACCGGAGCGATCTAGTATCAGAGGAGGAACAAAAGACCTCTTCTGGAAAGATATGTCGCTGCCCTCCAAAGTATGAACAGGCTGACTGGGAGTCGTCCCAGGAAGATGAGATTGAATCCGGTTCCTTCCAGCCACAAGGGGAGGATGTATTTTTGGCTGCACCTACAATACTTAAAAACCAGGACACTGTAGACAAGGAGAAAGTTTCTACGATCAATAAGAATGGGAAACCCTACTCACCCAGGAATCAGAGGAAATGGCTATCTGTGGTGTGCAGTAGAAAGCTAACCCA
The DNA here is from genome assembly GCA_015108635.1 of Andinoacara biseriatus. Taxonomy (NCBI): domain Eukaryota; kingdom Metazoa; phylum Chordata; class Actinopteri; order Cichliformes; family Cichlidae; genus Andinoacara; species Andinoacara biseriatus. Next base: position 13,190 of record VUQJ01015153.1, on the reverse strand, counting down.
TTCACCTGAACGAAAACAGGAGCATATGAAGCCGAGTCAGCACTTGCGTTTAGACAGTCAAGATGGAGATAAGGGAAGAGCTGGTCAAGATTCCAATTACAGATTTTTAAGATACTGCAACAGTTCTCTAACATCTCCAAGAGAACCTACAGCCAGCCAAAGCTGCCTAGATCTCACCTCCAGGGGGCGACCTCCCTCTTGCCTCAGCCAGTCCTCTGATGAACACTCTCTGGGGACAGTCTGTGACTCTGGCCGAGCACCATCCCCGACAGACAGCCTTGATTCTAGCTATACTTTCATTGTTAACCCATCCCATGACTACAGTATGAACAGAGGCTCTTTGAATTACAGTTGCCGCCTATCAAAATCTGCAGTGGACTTGACTCACAAGACGCGCCCATTGATCAGCAGTGGCCCAACTGAGCATGGAGTGTGGAAAGTTAAGGGTAGCAGCTTCAACTCTATGACAAACTTCACCTACTCACCAACTCTCAGAAGGAAAGCTAGAATCTCTGACATGGGGCCTGCCTATAGAGGTCATGATATTTTACACCAGCCACAGAAACAGGCAACAATGGCTAGAGCAAAACAACCTCCTGTGGCTAGGTCTTTATCCATGTCTGTTATAAATGGTTTTTCTATGACAGAACTGGAGCCTAAGAGGGGCAGAGGAGAAAGAAGAGAACAAGCCCTAGTGGAGTTAGAGGAGTGTCACTTGTCTTCCACAGTTTTTAACCCCAAAGGTGTCCATCTCATTGGACAATTTGGAAAGCAAGGTTCAGGTCGAGCTGACCTTACCCTGCCAAGTGGTATCCATGCTACACCACAGGGTCAACTCTTTATAGTGGACTGCGGAAATGCACGTGTTCAGGTATGTGTTATATTAAATGTCTCAGACATGTACAATAAATGTGCACTATAGGAAATGAATTTGTCAATGAGGTTAAAACTGAATTTGAACTTTAAAACAGGTGACTGACCCTCGCGGAAATGTCCTCCAACAAGTGACCTCTCCAACTGTTGATGGCTCTGACAGACGGTGTAGGAACTACTTTGATATCGCTGTCAATGCTAAGGGTCTGATTGCACTAAGCTGTGCAGCAGAACGAGCCCTTCTTGTGTTCAGCAAGCACGGTCGACTGCTCCAGACCTTCGGAGGTTCTGGGTTGGGCTCTGCAAAAGATGAGCTGGAAGCTCCCAGGGGTGTGACTGTAACCAGACTGGATGAATTCCTGGTAGCTGATATCCGGAAAGGTACCCTCATTGCCCTGAAGCTTGACACTAAGACAGGCTCCCGTCTTGAGCGCACAGTGGTGACTGGATTCCACCGGCCTTACTTAGTGGCAGCTTGCTTGAGCTCAGGAATGGTGGCTGTATCCGAAAGGGGCAATGATACAGGTCATGTACCTTGCATCAAAGTGCTGGAGCCAGGCTGGAACACAGTTAGAGTTTTGGGTGTATGTGCAGGCATGGGACCTGTCCTGGCCTGTCCCTGGGGTATCTGTATAGATACAGATGGTAATGTTTTGGTAGCAGACTGGGGGGAGCAACACAGAATCCTTTTATACCCAGCACAGGGAGTGGGCTGGCCTATAATAAACCAGGGCTTGAGTAGTCCACGTGGCCTGTCCTTGCTACCTGATGGCCAACTAGCAGTGTCAGACAGCATGCATCACTGCATTAAGATATACCAGTACAAAGCACCGCAGGACTAGGAAAAGTGTGCTGACATTTTTAAAAACACAGTGTTTAAAGAAAACTAATGTACTGCACTGTAAGCTTCTGCATTTAGACTGACAAATGATGCTATAGTGTTTGGCCCAGCTGCACCATAACAATCACATGTCTGCCTGGATTTGTATGCCAAAGGCTGCATCCATGATAAAAGGCAAAGACCACAAAGCTAAGCTACAAAGAGAAGACACCCCCAATCTGGTGTTGCACTAAGCAGCAAGTGTTCTTTGTGTCGTTTTTGTTTGTTTTTGTTGCTTTGAAGTGTTAGGGGTCAAGTAGAATTGCTGTTTGTTTGCTGGCTGTTGTTTGTAGATTAGAGTTCAGTCTCAGTCTGCAAAGTGTCTGTGCTGATCTGTGTGCTGCTGAGGTTTTTTTTTTTTACCAAAGCTGCTAACCCGCAGGCATGAGCACAGGCTAGTATTTACTCATGCATAAATTTAATAAAGTCATCTAATCTAGCACAAATATGAATGGGCTTGCATTCATTACCATAATATATTACAGGGTTTTTTTTGGTGTTTTGGTTTTTTTTTTAAAGTAGAGAACTTGTACTTTCTTTGCCGGTGCCCCATTTTTATTTTCAAGTGATACAAAGGGATGGGTGTCAGCGTTTCAAATACATCTTGTCACAATTGGATTTAGTAATTCCTACAAATTCTCTCAATTTTTCATGCTGTCACTGATTTTTACTGACACGGAGTTAAGCTCTGTGGCTCTTTTTCAGTCCTCCCACTCCCTTCTTCCACAGCAGCATCTGTCAACAGTTGAACGAGACCGCCGGCCAACTTTTCTTTTGGGAGATGTAGCTGTTTATAGCTGATGTTTTATTCGTCAGACTGTCCATTTGGGATAGGGTAAAGGTTTTGAAATTATTAAGGACATTTGCTTTTTTAAGCTGAGGGGTTTTTCCTTTTCAGCCCTCTCTGAAGTAGACGTATATGTGATGTAAGGCACCATGGAGCTGCTGACCCATATTAACTGGAACTGCTTTAGCCCGAGTAAGGCCCAATAGTAGAGCTCTCTGGGTGGATGCAATGCATCTGCAAAAGAGGAACTGTTCTGCTCTTTAGAGCCTTATGAATTTGTTAAAGAAAATACATTTGTGGAGATGTGGAATCATTGCACCAAATCTTAAAAATACAGAGTAAACACCTATAAAAATGGTCTTAAGTAGCATTTATTTAAAAAAAAGAGTGCAGTCTTAGAAACATCAAGGGCTGGGGGAGGTTAGTCATCCAACTATGACTACAGGACATAATTATAATAACCTGACATATATCTGATGACAAATACCATTTTCACCATCACTGCTCATATTTAAATGTTTTTATTAACAGACAGCTCTTTTTTTTCTTTCTTTTTTTTTTTAAACAAATTGTTAATTTCTAGTAATTATTAATAACCATAAAACCAGTCTTGATTTGACCTGCTGATTTTACTGAACTAAACTAGAACATTTTTCTGCCACTTGAATCTGTTTAAAATGTTCCAAGCCTTGCTGGCTCTCTTTTGCCACGGTTACTCGTGGGAAAACGGCCGTTGGAGACCAAGGCGCGACCAAAGCTACTGCGACTGAGTGCTCTGAACTAACCATCTCACTGCCTTTTGAAATGACTGCTTTGAAGATGGGGACCAGTTTTGTGCCCACTCACAGCCAGTTGCCATCTTCGGAATGATTTTGGTGCATTGAGACTGTGTCAGCCTGCTGTCAGTGTGGTGTCAGTTTGTCATTGAATTGGACGATTAACTCTGATAAATCAGTGAAATTGCAAATGTTTTGCTGTCTACATTCACAGAAATTCACAATAATTCCTTTCGAACACACACAGGTTTTCATCCTATTTTTACTGTAGCGTGACTGAACCGTTAGATTGAGCCATGACATGTCAGGACAGACTTGATAGCCTAAAAAGTATCAAGGTGTTGCTGTAAATCATTAATACACAATACAAACAGGTTGCATCCATCATCTGTCACCATGTTAATGATAATAAAACTTAAGGATGAAATGTTGTGTTCTGATCTTTTTCCAATACCGCAGTGAAGTCTGCTGAATCCTGGTAAGATCGCGTCTTAACTGCATATTGTCTGTGGTATTACAACACTTTATATAAACACAGTGGTTGGTTCACAACAGTGTGAATTAGCTCTTACACATATTATATGTTGTAATGTAGGAATTAAACTGACCATTATAAAAAAAATATGAAATGCTCTTTTTGCAAATTTAACAACCAATTTAGGCTATGAATATTACAGTTCAGTTCAATTCTGCAGTAAACCAACCACAATTATTTTATTTGTGATGGAAATTACTAGAATGAATTTGCTCGCAGAAGGAAGTGAAGGAGGACCCTCCTGAGTCTTAACACCTACTTACTTGTATCAGTTGCCAAGAGAAGAACAACATGAGGGCCGTGTTTGCATTTTAAGTCAATTTCCTGCACTTCTAAAACACTCATGCCTACCTCTCCACAGATCAAACTCCCCCTCACTCTTCCCCAGCTGTTTATCTGCACTCTTCTCTCAATGCGGGTTTCACATCTCGAAAATGTGGCGATTGCTTTGCAGAGAATGACACACACCCTCTCTGCATATATTCTGTACATTTTGTACGGCGCGAAGATCACTTTGAGGAGCATCTGTTAGGAAACCGGTGGGGTGGTGTAGCCTGGTCATCATGTCCAGTCATGCAAGAAAATGGCACAATGATGTCAAGCTTTTGCTGAAAGGTTGATACCACAGTTATAATTGTTCATGTTGGGTGTGTGTTTCTTACAGAAGTTCAGTGTTAAATGGGATCAGTGTTATGGGCTGTTAAACTGCCTAAAATTCTCTCTCTTAAAGCCACGGTGTTTCCTGAATTTGTCCATCTCATCAAAGAAAAGAGCATTCCAACATTGATTTGTGTGAGTCCCAGGTTAGCCTCTGAAGCAAGTTATACTGTTGTGTGCAATATCATCACGCTATCATGGTACAGCTGGCCAAATCAACAATCAATGGTACAAAAAGAGCGAATGGCCAGCTCAGCAGCACCAAAAGTGGACTAAAGTGCATCGTCCCAGAATTTTCTCCTTGGTTAAGACGTTTTTATACTCTCTGTTCAGATTCAGCCAAATTCTCCAAAACTGATCGGATGTCGCTTCACAGTGCAAATGGATAATGACCCAAAGCATACTGCACAGGCAATCCAAGAGTTTCTCAAGGAAAATAAATGTGAAATTCTTCAATAGCCAAGTCAGTCACCTGATCTCGTCCCAATAGAGCATGCTTTTCAGTTACTGAAGACAAAACTGAAGTCAGCGAGATTCACAAACAAGCAGCAGCTGAAGGTGGCTGCAGTAAAGGCCCATCTCCAAGGAAGGTCACAGCATTTGGTGATGTCCATGGGTTCTAGACTTCAGAAAGTATTTGACAAAAAAATACTTTCATCAAAGCATTAAAATAATTCTTATGTTTAATATTATGTCTGTTTTTCCAATTTGTTTTGAGCCTCTGAAAATGGGGGACTGGGTATAAAAGTGACTGCAACTCCTAAATAGTTAAAGGAATCATTTTGTTAAAGCCCTCGAATTAAAGCTGAAACTCTGTGCATCAATCATGTGTTGATTATTTGATTTAATGGTGGTGTACAGATGCAAAAAAAAACAAAAAAACAACATTCAAATTAAATACACTTATGTATAAATAGCACATCGTATTTCCCTGCCACGGCCACTAGATGTTACTAAAGAGTTTATTAATAGACTACTCTCAAAGACATGTCATGACAGACATACCATTTCCTCTCCTCTCTGTTAACTCCAGCTCTTCAGAATGAATCTTCCTGTTTCCCTTTCTGTAACTCCACCTGCTTCCCATCAGCTGTTTCCTAGCCAATCAACTATCCTGTTTCCCATTGTTCTTCATTCACTGAGCTTCCTTGTTTTCCAGCCAGCTGGCTATCCTGTCATCCAGCTTTCCTGTTCCTCATTTGGCCCACCCCATTTCCCATTTCTCTTATCCTAGTATTTAGTCAGATACATTTTATTTACAATCCATGAGTGAAGCTCCGTGGCTCACCCCACCTGCAACAATCCTAAAGAACACATTGAAAAAAATGATGGTATCAAGGAAGTAGAGGTAAAAACTTTAAACTTGTAAGAGCAAACAGTGTTTTAAATACACATCAGTTCATTTATATAAGAGTATAGTAACCTTGTGTTAACTGTATAGTCTGCATGGATGTGGAAATTGAGCTGTGGAGAAATTATGGAAAGGTGCCAGCTCCTACGCATAAAATAGCATAAAACCAAAAACAACAGAAAATTAACTGAATAGCTCACAGTGTCTCTTTCTTACAACGCTGGAGAAAATCTCAGCATTCCTGCATTATTCAAGCTTCTGTTCGGAACTTACACTTTACCCTCAATTATTCCAAAATGCCTCACAATTTCATTAAATCACTTCAGTGAACAGGGTTTAGATGCACAACAAACATTTTTACTGACCCACAAAGGAGTGTATTTGATCCTTTTTGCAAATGTTACACAAAAATATTTTCAAATTAAGTTTGCTTTTGTAAAGCTTTTGAGTGCATACAGATGTATTTTTTTTAAATTTGTAGCAGAAGCAGCGTGCCAACTTTCCCAGCTTATCCATAAAGCAGTAGGAGCAGTATGGTTTCTCTGTGGAAACGCACAGTGCATTCAAGCTGTTCTATTTTTATTGTCAGCCAGCTTGATGATGGTGTCAACTACTGCACCAATCAGTTTACTCCTGGCACTTTTTCCAAGCTGACATTTTATACCAAGAAATAACTTTATAATATAATATTATTCAAAATGCTTTTAAGAGTGGAAACATGAAGATGAGAGGAAATTTCCTTTGAAAAGACTGTTCTCTCAGTTGTTTTAGACCTAGTTAAGAATTCTGCTTCTGCATTGAATCTGTACAGGGCCTATGATATAGTATGCAAGTGGCAGACACCATTGCCAGCACTGTGCAGGCTGCACTGATGGTGACGTGCACATCAGGTTACGGTGCAGGGTTTCAGAATCCACTGTCTGCTAGGAAAACTTGGGTCCTAGTATTCATGTGGATCTTACTTTTTCATGTACCACCTACCTAGATGCTGCGGCTGACAAAGCATTCCAATCTATAGCAATGGCCTAACTCAGCAGGTTAATGTACCCTGCAACACATCAGCAACTGCATAGGAAACCAATCAAAGAGCCCAAGGATGGACTTGGCCTCCAAACTCCAAAGCATAAATTGAAATTGCAGTTGCTACAGATTTCAGATGCTACACCTCACAAAAATGTACTGGGGAATCGCCATTGGTTGCGTCTGCACAGGTCCCCTTCTATAATTTCGAGTGTATCCAAAAGCATTTGGTCCCATAATCCCAGGTGGCCACTGCCAGCCCCCCAGTCAGACTTTCATCTCTGCACGATGCAACCACATCAGAAGCTATCCGTGACATTTAGCTGTAAAGTGCTTGAAATGCAGCTACAGTAAACAAAGTATAAAACACACCAATAACCACACAAAACAGAGGTAGGACGTTTTATAGCGCTGCTTGGCATTTTAATTAATGTAATTAAATAAAAATGCAATGAAAAAGGAACAAGAACTAGAAATCTTTAGGCCACATTCATGGAATTTGGAATTAACAATCCTCCCACATCCACCCTCAGTTTTTATTGTCCAGTTTTCATTTTCCTTCCTGCCTGCTCACAGACACACTTGGTGAGCCAAGTTGCGTTCAGTAAACTTGGCGGTATTTTAGAGTGAGCACTGTATCATAAACCAGCAGTGGGTCAGGCTCTGGTACAGTAGGCTTGTTTTTCTGCAAATAATTTTTGGTTGACAGCTATGGAACAGCAATGGGGGATGTAGGCTGGTTTAACACAAATATCAAAAGCTTCCATAAAAGGTCATAAAAGGCCACAAGCTTAAAGCTCTTGAACAAGACTGTATTAAACAAAACAAACAAAAAAACTTTTCTCTAATGCCAGATCTTTCTTGTTAACCATATATGGCTCTATGGGGTAAAATCTAAAATAAATTAAAATAAAATAATAAAATGTCTGATCAAAACTGTGATACCATAGAAAAATAACATCCAAGTTATGCTTTACACTTCAAATATATCAGCATGGTCTTGTCTGTAAGTAGGTGCTCTGTTCCTCCCATACAGCAGGTAAAGGCAAGGCTTCAGTGTCATTCAGTCCATTCTTCCTCTGACTTTTTCAAAGAACACTGGAGAAAGAAATATTTTCTTCTTTCATCTGAACCCAGTAAATCACAGTAAAAAGGAACCCTCCAAAAAAAAAAACATGCCATCTCCTTAAACAGCAAAAATGACTCCACCTAAAAGAAAAATGAAACAAAATCTGAATTAAAAAAGTACTTTAAACCATCTCCTATGTGCCTATGTGGGTTCTCTCAAGCCCCACATTTTTACATAACATTTTTGCTGTGGATGGTTCAATTATTTCACAGTACAGTAAAAACTCTGTGAAGAAAATATAGTGATGGGTAACTTAAAACACTTACTTGAGTACAGTCACAGAGGTGTTTCTCTCTTGTGTAAGGCTACACTGGTGGGACCTTCAAACTGCAGTTTGATGGCCCGTTTGAGATTAAGCTGTGGGTCTGTGGTTGTCATAGTGACCATTACATCATCTGGTAAGGCACTACAAGGTGGGATGGGGGAAAAACTGTAGCAAACAGGTGATAAAATGTTCTTCTGGGGTTTAGAATTCCAAGCTTCTTCTTGAAGTGGGCTCTGAAGCCTATAAGGGTATCCGAGAGGGGGGCTCTCTCGGTTTTTAGCACCTAGGGGTTGGTCCTGCCCGGGCATTATCCCAAGGGAAGCCATTACTGAGTTCCATTTACCACCTGTGTAAGTAGTCCTGTCTGCTTTTATTAAATCTGAGCTTTGTTTTTTTATTTTGTCATGATATTCAAGTCCAGATGGCAGGCCTTTCTGAGGCAGTTCGCAATTGTGCACCATGGCAGTGATTGTGCATACAGTAGGGGGAGGGCTACCTTTGGGTTGCCTCTTCTGGAGACTGCCCATGCCTGAGCTCCCTGGTGGAGGGAGGGTGGAATTACGGCTACGACTGCGGGGCAGTGAGTGCTGTTGGATCTGCTGTATAAAGCTGAGGCTGTCAGCTGGCACTGTCTGCACCGTGGCCAGTGAGTGGCAGGTAGATGAGGTCTGGGAGCTCTGCATGGAGTGGAATCGTTCTGCAGTGGAGCTGGGAGATGAAACTGAAGACGAGGAGGTTGCACCATTTACTTCACCCCCGTTACTTTCTGAGATTCCTAAAGATGGGATCACAATGGATTTTGAAGGGGATACAGTACTAGAGTTAGGCAACACACCGAGATATGGCTTGGCTCCATAGGTCTCCAACAGCCTGACAATGTTAAAATGTCCATGTTTTCCTGCCACTTTGACTGGACTGCGGCCATATTTATCCATGTGATTGGGATTTGCTCCTCTTTCAAGAAGCATTGAAACAATGTTGGTGTGTCCCTCCTGGGCAGCAATGCTCAGAGCTGTCGCCCCCTGATGGCAAGCAAGGTTTATATCGATGCCACTGGCTTCTAGGAGACGATGCCCTACTTTAGTGTGTCCTGTCCAAGCCACTGAATGTATTGGTGGTCTCCCCTCCGCATCTTGTGCATTGGGGTTTGCCCCATGTTTTGAAAGTAGGTCTACAATCTCTACACATCCTTGCCAGGAAGCCACATGGAGTGCTGTACGGCCCTCAGAATCTCGAGACTCCAGAGGAACACCCCCTTTCTCTATTAGGAGAGTAGCCATATCAAGGCGACCCTCCAATACTAGAAGGTAGAGCAAAGGACGTCCCTCTGCATCCCGGACATCAGTATCAGCCCCTCGCTTCATTAGCAGTTCTGCAACATCAGCATGGCCCTCCAGGAGGGCAGCACTCAAGGCAGAATGTCCATCATAGGCCCTGTGGTCAATGGGAGACCGTCTGTCCAACAGTAGTTTAACAGAGCTCCAGTGGCCTTCTTGGGCAGCCAGTATAAGAGGGGTGCGTCCCTCAATATCCATCTCTCCAACACGTGCCATGCTGCCTTGTTCTGTCAAAACAGCACAAATAGCACGATGGCCTTCACACGCAGCAGCATGCAGTGGAGTCCAGCCAAGGTCATCTTTGTGGTTCTCATCCAGGCCTCGGTCCAACAAAGTGCGGACAACGTCTATGCTCCCTCTTGCTGCTGCTAGACATAGTGCCGTCCTGCCTTCACA
>VUQJ01015150.1:1814-12508 GCA_015108635.1 Andinoacara biseriatus | reverse complement strand
GGCTCCACACAGATTTTTTTTTTGTGGGCAAAACAATTTCACAAAAAAGAAATCGCACAACCATCAAGCAAGCAGTTATAAATAAAAAATAAAATCAACAACCCCACAAGTCTGAAAAGGCTAGTATGAAATAAATAACATTAAAATCCATCCATTTTATTAAGGCGGGGTGCACTCTGAACAGGTCACCAGTCTATCACAAGGCTAACACAGAGAGGCAAACAACCATTCACAGGACCAGTTCACCAACAATTTAGAACCACCACTGAACCTACCGTGCATGTTTTTGGGCTGTGGGAGGAAGCTGGAGTACTCAGAGAACCACCTCAAGCATAGTGAGAACATGCAAACTTCACACAGGAAGGCCTCTGGCTCTTTTGGTTGTGAGTTAACACTGCTAACCACTGGATTGCCATGCGGCATTAAAAACTGAGTGAAAAATGAGTTTTTAAACCATTTTTTTCTGCATGTTGCCAGGTTGTGTCTGTGGCTAGACGATCCTGATGAATTCATTAAATGTTATACAGCTGCTCTAAGCCAAATTTTAATGAGCTCTTCCCTCGGCCATGCTCAACCTTTCAGCCAAGTGTCATAAATTTAGGCTGGTAATTTTTGCATATTCTTGCTGACAAACTGAAGAGAGATGAAACGCAGTGATCACATACAGTGTGGCATGCAGTGCCTCTCAGTGGAATGATCTGTTTTCTCAGGCTCCGTGTCCAGTGCCGGATTTTGGCAGGCATTTATTATCGTTCTTTGTGACTTGGCTCACTAAATGTGGCTCATTTTCTCCAGCGGACATTGTTCTTTATTGTTCCCACAGGAAGAGGTGGCAAATGTCTTTTAGCAGCGGTGGCACTGCTGGATTTTAAAATGGTTTGATGATAAATGCTTATTTTAGAATTGGTTCAGTATGTATTGAAGGTTGATGGCAGACGAAGAAAAGTGATATTCATCATTGCAGACATTAATGCCTAGACCTTACCTCTTACCTGCTATCCTTGGACCCAAAGGATCCGACTTTCTGCTCCACTAGCTCTGAATATAGTGTCTTTGGGTACTGGTTTGAAGGTTGCAATAACACATGTGCAGCTTTCCGCATTAGTGCACATACTGTATATGAAAAAGCAGGGTTTACATGATCACGGTGACAGTTGTGTTTTCCTCTCTTTCATACACAGTAAGAAAAGCTCCGCTCACTGCCTGCCAAAGTTGTCTTGTATTCTTGCATTCAAGCCATGCTGTCGTTGACATTCCTCCCCAGCCCCTCCTCTAATAACCTCAGATGGCCAGTTTCCACTGAAGCGAGGGCAGATCTATTGTGCCACAGAATGTGCTGAAGGGTTTCTGGATGGATGAGCTCGCACAGCTGAGATGGAGAGAAGGAAAGAGGACAGCCAGGACAAACTGGGTTTCCTTAAACTCCTTTGGGACAACTGACAATTTCTTCTAAGAACATGAATATGAAACTTGGAAAATGAAAAGCCACATCATTTTTAGACTTAGCGCCTTGATAATTCACTCTGCAATATGGTCAGTTGCAGAGCCAACAATAAAACCGCAGCTGTCATTTCATTAAAAAACACTGGCATAGCGTGCTCATCGTCTCCTCGGAGCTACTTGCTCAGCAAGTTACATCTCTGCATATGAACTGCTTCCTGCTCCGTAAACTATACAAGCCCTGAGGCAAAACACCAGCTTGACCCAATCTTTAGTAGTATTTTCTTAAGTGTAGTAGACAAGAATGTGGTAAGCACTTTCACAAATGATGCACATGACAGCAATTATCTCAATGTGTCAAGTGCAACATCTTTGGGCTGATAATCTATTAGCCTTATAGAAGTGGCTTTATGTTTGTTCAGATCTGGATCACGGCATCATTGAGCTCCTGGACAGTCTGAGGTGCGACCTGGTTGCATCAGACAGACCGAAAAATAATGCCCCAGAGGTTTTCTATTGGTTTTAGGTCAGGCGAGGGTGGGGGCCAGTCTCATTGTTGCCCCTCTAGTGCACCTGTTGTTAATTTAATTAACAACAAAGCTGCTGAAACTGATCAACAGTCCTCTACTTAACTGCGCACATCAATGTCATACTCTGTGCTCCTTTTCTGAGCATTGAAGATTCCTTCATTCTGTTTGGTGTGGTGTTCCATGTCAACATACCATATATCACATAAGAGGTTCTGTTAGAAAACACCATAAGATGTAAATACTGAAAGGCAGGGATGCTAAAAGGTGTTTCAATCTAATTTCTTGCTGATACTAGCCATGACACTGCATAGGGATGATCCGGAGCCATTCCAAGCGTTCCAACTTTTCATTTTCCCACAAAGCACCACTGTTTCAACATGAAAGCTACCACTAACTAAATGAAAGCGTAATGAAAAGGATTCAGATGTTACAGGAAACTCACAGAAAAATCCCAGAAGCATTCCTACTGAGTGCCTCATCATCTGCATTACCTACAAGGTGAGACGTGCAGCTTCTTATTTCCACTTGTTAAACTGCAGTTAAGCATCGGGACCACTGCCTCACATTCTGCAGTTATAAGGCCTTGATATGAAGGGGTCTCTGAAGAAATGGTACCTGCATGGTTTATTGGCTTTGTAAGTAATGGTGCAGCTGCTTTGATGGGCTGATAAAGAGGAGCAGCCACGGTCCTGTGTGAAAAGTTCATTCCTAATCTGACCGTCCTTCAGAGGTTCACACCTGTGGTCCATGATGCTGTAAAACACATTAGAGAGCCGAGTTATTTTCACATATTTGTTGACTCTCAAACTCTGACAGCCTGCTGCTGAGTAGATTTAACGGGGCTGCCTTCCTCCTATAGAGAGATTTGCAGATGTGGGTGTAAAAGAGAGGTGACGCTCTGCAGGAAAGCAGAAAAATATTCATCATCAAAGCAGTTTTTGAAATACATTGTAGCAGAATATTTATTTATAATTGTTTTTTTTTAAAGGTGACAGCATTTTGTGTTGTTGCATTTTGAATGTGCTAAATGGAAGGGGGATTTAAAGGTGCAGCCAGTCATTTTTGTAGGTGACTTAACTTAAAAAAGAATGTTGTGCTCATAAATATACATAGATTAGTGTGTAATTAGGTCTTCCAACAAACTAATGCATTCTCAGAAACTTAGAATTAGTCTATTAACAATACATTGGAGAGTGTGCTGGTTTTTGAAAGGATCATACTTATGTTTCATCATCTGAGAAGGGCTCCCTGTCACCAAAGATGGGAGACCATGAAGGCAAGAGTCAGTGTGACCGGTATCTGAATCTGAAAACTCCTCACCTCACGCCTCATTTCCTGAACTGATGTCAAGACTTTAACACATGCAAAAATGCATAAAAATAAACATTGTGCTAGCTGTTGTTAAATTTGAGTATCCTAAAAATCTAAATTTCCCTCTGATAAACAGTTTAATCACATTCTCACATCATATGACAGTTTAGTCGCTAGGTGTCCAAGTTTAACAATGTTAGGTCCACTTTAAAGAAAGTTTCACTAATGTTGCTAACAGAGACTAACAGCAGGTAACAGCAGCAAACCGCAGCGCTTACCGAGACAAAAGTTCAGGATATCTTCAACAACTCGGCTCAGAATTACTGTGAGCTTCACTGACTTATCGGACTCCTTTCACAAAGTTTAACAGCCTCCTCCAGAGTAAACAGAGGTGGACGCTTCTCACCCAGCATATGGACAGCTGAGGTAAACAGTCAATTGACAGCCTACCCAGATTGCAAAAAACTTCAGGGCATATGGCCCCAGGTGACTTTGCTCTCTTGATACACTCACTGCAAGTGAATGGTGTTCTTAAGGTGTGTCAGGGGTACAGATGTAAAATTACTTAAAATATTTAATTGACATATATGCATTTTGTATTTCCTGATTTATTGCTAAATGTTAATATTATTCAAATATATTAAAATATATGGTGTGTACAATAGAGGTTTTATTTTTTTTGCTTGTTTGTTTTAACACAAACAGCTGGTTGGAATCAGCTGTTAGGGGGTAGAGCCTAGATGTTTTTGCTCTCTCTTGGCTGACTACAACATGTTTGTCCCACAGTGGCCACTGGAACTAGAAATATGCCCTTTAATTCAGAGGGGTAAGAAAATAGAACTCAGTTGACTTCAATCTGGAGTCTACTGGCATCTTGCAATGAAAATGTAGACATGGTAGCCTTAATTCTGGCGCATTAAACTGTTGTATTGTTGTGTGTGTTTGGATGACCCGACTTTGAAGAGAAAAGCATGTCACTGAGAATACTGTACAAATTAATTTCATTTTTAAAAAGCTAGAATATTTTTGTAAATACTGTGGTTATAACACATGGAGGTAGGGTTTATTTTTGTGAAAAAAACAAAAACAAAAAAAGAAAAACAAAACAAAACAAAAAACAAACAAAAAACCCAAAATAAAACAACATTAAATAAGTAAAATAATATAGCTCACTGAAATAAATATTTATTTATTTAGGTGAAGAAACAAAATAAAGTTAAATATCAATCAAATCAAATACCTCAAATAGCTCAATCATTTTAAATCTAATAAAATATTTAAAGTAAAATGTAAACGCAGCTATTTTAGGTTGTATAATAATAAAAAAAATGTTTGAAATAATCTGGTCAGCAAGTAATCGCTGTGAGCCAAAAGCTCAGACTGCTCTAAATACTCAGTTTTAAGCTGTTTCTACTACTACTATCCACTCTTGGATCTGTGTGATGTCATTAAAAGCAGATACCTTTAGCCGCACCGGCTGTGAGAAGAAAAGCCCCACCCACCAGCTGTTTACATCTTCTATTTCCGAGGCGCAGGTAATCAGATGACTGTACTGGGGGGCTGCACAAAGACTCTGAATGAGACGAATGAGGATTATTTTGAAATCGTGCAAAAGCTACTATAGTAGTGAAAAAAAAAGTGGAGTTGGAAATGGCCCAAACAGTTCTCCTCTATCTCTTAGTTATGCCAGATCTACTGTAATATTCCACCACCTTATTTCACTGTGGGTTTGAGATGCTGCAGTAGCATTTTCTCACATTTGCCTCCATCCATACAGCCCTCCCGTGTTGAATATTTATAGACAGATATCTTGGTTCAGATGTAAATGCAGCAGGAAATCAAATATCTGCACAAGATCTACTTTAAAGCATAACCCGTCACCAGTCATGTCATGTGGGAAGTTAAATCTTGCTTATTGCCTCTATAAAGCTAAAAGTAGATAATTAAAAACGTTCCTGCTGGATTTAGTGTCTACTGGGCAGCATAATTCTTACCATCTGCACCGTTATAGACAGTCTGACTGCTCACAATCACATCTACTTTTTACCCTCTCCATCTCTGACTTTTCGGAATAACACTTCATGTTATATTTATGTATCTTAACACACTTTTTTTTTTTGGTGAAGATTGTGCACTTAACAGTAATTACCGGAATAGCTAAGACGTATTATGATGACATTTTGATCACCGAATGCTCTTAAATACTTGCACTGTAAAAACTCTCACCTTACCAAAAATAAATAAATAAGTAATCTGATAAATATGTGCTATTACAGGGTTTGGCTGGCTTCTTCCTAGCTGAGGTGGAAAGGCTACATAAGGCTGGCTGATGTATTCCTTCCCTGAGCCGGTAAACCAGCTGGACATGACGGACGTTCCAGTGTGCTGTGTAAGTCATGAGCAGCCTGATCATATATTATTCATCAGCCTCATCATGAAGAGGCCCTCCGTCCTCTTTTATCTCTCCATCTCCTGGCATTTTACTTTCTCTCCCTCTCTTTCCCCCCGACTCTTAACTTCTTAATTCATGAGTACCCATTAGCTACAACAGAAGAGGCTGCTTCACTCTGCTTGACAGCAGTATTCTGAATCTCAATCATCCGAGGCTTATACAATATTTGTCCCTGATTTCACACCCTCCGCTTTCTTCTCTCAGCTACTTTTAGCTCATTTTGTCCTCCATCACATACAGGGACGCACAGGATTAATATCAGTATGGGCCCCCCCTCCTACATTTTCAAGGGCGCTCTAATGTAGCTGATATAATGTTGGACTTGGCTAATAGTTGTCAGGACTAAAAATAGTAATAATTTATACAAAGATTCAGCTGGGGAAGAGTGATGCTGAGGTTGCCCTCCTGTGGCGTCCTTTTCGTCATTCTCACCTGCCGCTGAGCTCCCGTTGCCATGGCAATCCCACTATAACCTCGCCTCTGCCCTTACACAGCTTCATCATTAGCTGATGTTGTCACAAGGATATTTCAAGTGTTCACTCCTATCTCTCTCACCTCCACTCTCTTTTTTCTTTCTCACACCACCCTTGCTAGTCCCTCCCCACCATTCCTGGTACAGTGGATGCTTTAAGCGTTTCTACACCTGCCCCCCTGCTGGCTCAGCTGCCAAGCCCCATGCAAGACCATCTCCCTGGACTCCCCTTTATTGCATATCAGGAGATGTGCCTTAGGCATGTAGCAATGCAGCGTGCCGCCTGTGTCTTTAAGAGGAGAGAGAGAGTATAATGTGTATTCAGTAGGAAATAAGGCATGGAGAGAGGAAGTGAGAGAGAGTGGGTGAGGGAGTGTGAATTTATCATGGGCAAAATTTGTGCTTCATTCTTAGCTGTGTGCTGAGCATCCCTGCACCGGCATGCACAGTCTCCCAAAGCTGCTGAAGAGTACGCCCATCGCTTTCTTCTCTCTCCCTCACACACACACACACACACACACACACATAGGCTCTCCCACCCAACCTCTCCCTCACACACTCGCATACACACACACACGTGCTCGCAATCACACACGCGCAGTGCTGTCAGGAGCGCCGCTGCTGGACCAAAGCCATCTCGCAAAGGAGGTTCCAGTGGAGGGAAGAGAAAGCCAGAGTGAGACAAAGGGAAGGAGGACGGTAGAAGGCGAGGAGCGAATAGGAGCGCGGGGACCGGCACAAGGAAGGAGAGACCCAGCGATTTGTGAAGAACAGAAAGCGAAGAACAGGAGGAGGGGAGGAGGAGAGAGGAAAAAAGAGGAGGGGGAACAGGAAACACGATCACTTTCAGCTGCAGCGGTCCGTGTCGCAGCATGGGCAATGCACCATCCCAAGGCATGTCAACCCTAATTCTATGCATACTTGTGTGGCAGGTATTTTTTTGATTCTGTCTGTTGTGTTACCCAACCAGCTGGCTGTCCTCCTGCCACACTCTGTGAAAGCAGGGATGGGGGCTGGGCTAAGGGCTTGTGGAGAGCGGCACTGCTTGAGGAGAGTGATGCTGTAAGGTAGCATCAGTTAATGGGCAGTAGGTTAGGAGTGAGGTGCCTGGGGAGAGGTTTGGGGTGGGAGGACTGTTAAAAGTGAATGGGGTGCTCGAAACACAGGGTGGTGGTACCATGTGTGAGAGCAGCAAGAAATGGGAGGGGGCCGGTGTAGAGCAGAAGTACCATCAGTGAAGCAGGTGGTGCTGGTGGGTGTGAATCTGTGTGTGTGTGTGTGTGTGTGTGTGTGTGTGTATGTGTGCGTGAGAGAGAGGGAGAGATTTTTGTGTGTAGTTGATCACAAAGTGTGATGGTGTTGGCGTGTTGGTTGCAGCTGTTGCTGTCAACCACATGGACAGCTTCTGGGAAGTGCAGCAATTCGAAGTGTAGGGGTGTGTGCATGTGTGTGTGTGTGTGTGTATTTGAAAGACAATGAAACGGATAAGAAACAAAGATAAATAAGACAGATTAGAAGAAATGGTGAACGTAATGATAACTTAATGAGGGGACTAGGCTCCTCTGGTTCCAGTGAATGGGGGATGGTATTTTAAACGGATGATCGGGTGGGTCAGCTCCTTAATGTGATGCTCGTGCTATTTCCCTCAGCACCTTATCTCTTTTTTTCTTTCTTTCTCTTTTCATCTTTTTTTTTGCATTGTGACAAATGGATAGCTGAAAATGATCTGAAAGTCTTCTTTTGAGAAACAGGCAAATGTATCTACAGTATGTACTAAATTTACAGTGTGTGTTACTTGTTTACACGTTTTACACTGGAAATAAATGAAGTAACAATAAATGATAAAGAGAGAGTATAAAAATTTGCGCGGGGATTAAAGGTAGAAAGAAATTTGGAGTAAATATACTTGAGACAATGTTGAAGCACTCCTGGGATGGCAAAGCTGTCTGACAGCAGCAGAAGATCCACTCTTAAGATCCAAAGACATAAAGAAAGGACAGGATAAATGCTCACTTTACAGAGAGTTGGGCAACACGACACAGCTCTGGGAATTCATCCACATTCATTTCCCTCTCTAAGTCCTCATTCTCCCTCACCTTTTCCCCCTCCTTTCTTCCTCCCCTCCTCTTCATCCATGCTTGCCTCTCACCAAGGGACAGTCTGGTAGCTAGTGGTGAGAAGAGAAGAGAGACAAGTGACAGAGGAAATGAAAGACGTGGAAAGAATGAAAGGGAATGCAAAAGAACAAAAGAAAAAAAAAGGGTTTGCCCGTAGGTGGACAGGTAAGTCTCGCTTGGGCAAAGGCAACATAATTGTCTTTAAAAGTGCTGAGTGTCTTTGATAGGTCATTAGCTGCACTGATTGTCAGGGCTAAACAGTGGAATAGTAAACCAACTTGTTGGCTTGTGAGCTTATTCTGTCTTTTGGCATTGAATACTGAGACCATCAACTTGTCTGGTCAGCTTTTGGCTGCTACTTTTTGGTTTTTGTTTGCAGATGACCTTTAAATAGTTTCATTTTTTTCAGGCTGAATTATTTTGTCAGACATGCTCAGCTGTCTCTTCAAATGAAGAAAAAATAAGTTTGCAGCTCAGGTAAAGGCAGAGGCAAGCTGCAGTGGCATAAGACCTTTTGCATCGGGCAGAGGTCTGTGTGTGTATACTGGATTTTTGTGCTTTATCACTGTAAAGCTTGGCCTCGGAGATCTGTGTGTAGTCAGTGTCTATCTTGCAGAGACTGAGCTGTATCAGGCTGAAAACAAACTCCTGGGTGTTATTAATTCTAAAAGCAAACATTAGATTTGGCTGAATGTTTGAGCAGAGAGATTTTTTTTTTTCTTCTTTAAACCATCAGCAGTTTCAGATAATTTGCTGAAATAAAAGATTCCCAATCACTTACGCCTGCAGTATTCAGGACTGTCATTACCACTGGTGGTAATTAACAGCACATTTTTATTATCTAGCTGGCAAGATCGAACTAATTCAAGACATTCAAGCCACCAGCGGGACAATAATTTCCTAGACCAGGCTTAACTTTGCCAAGTTGGCCCGTGAAGAACTATGACATCTACATTTGGTAGTCACATTTTAACCACTTCCTATAACTGCAAAAGGGAAGCATCTTCATAAGCCTATTTCAGAGTTTTTCCAGTTCACACTGCAAGGCTAAACCATAAAGAATAGATTAGCAGAGTCAAGCGTTAAGCCAGTGTTAGCCTGCCGGAGAGCTAATGCTTATCGTAATGTTGCCATTGTGCAAAGACTGTAGATCCTGGTAGCTTTATACCTCCATGTTAGCCCTAGTATGTTCAGCTTAGGGTTATGTCAACACGCATGTCTGTCTATCTCATGAGCCGCTGTAAGAGAAGCAAAGCCAGAATTGGGTTTAAGTGCCTGCAGTGCCTGAGATCCTGTTACTCTGCTGAAGTAATGTCATAGTTTATGAAAAGAGAGTACCTGCTGACTGGATTTTGCATGTTGTGATTTGCGAGATATAAATTCAGGCCAGTTCCCTTTGAAACAAGAATGGAAGCATCAGACAGTGTGATGACCTCTTTGACCACAGCAGCCTGCTGGATTTTCTTTGATATATGGAGGCTTTGTCGTGACATTGGTGCAAACAGGTTGGCGACGTTATGACACACTCAGTGCATCCAGGTAGATAGACTATAGGAGGACTGATGTGAGAGGATAAACCTAAAAAATGACAGTAAATCTATGTCCTACAGTGATCTGAAATTGATGAATTCATAATTGTATCATTGTACTGGGTGCTAAAGTGATATACAGTCCTACTATTGAGGAGAATGAGGAAAATTCAACCCTGTTTCAGGTCCAGGAAAGATTTGCTTTTGATGGAACAGATTTTGTTTTGGAACCAGTCACTGAGCTGCTCTATTTACCTTTTTTTCATTTCAATGCAGAAAGCAAAGACAGGTGGACTGTACCAGGTCATGTCATTATGCACCTGCCAGATATTTATCTTGCATGCAAGGGCACAATCTAAATTGAACCCCATTATATCCTTGCTTCTGTTAAGGTCTATTTGAGCAGGGATCAGATCACCAGCAACATGAGTTTCTTTGTTTATTTTATTTTCATTTAAAATCAAATCATTGCTCTAAGCTTTAAATGCTCACTACTGACAGCAGCACATTGTGGATGTCACTGTGTTAGTGTACTCGGGCACCTGCTTATTCCCTAGGTCTGTGCCACACAAAGCCCCATGAATCCTGCCTTGTGATTGGCTGATGATGATGCAATGTTTTATGGCAGAGGAGCTGCATGCTTGGAGGGGGTTTCTGAAGTAATTGACCCTGCTGGGAATAGCATAACCAGAGTTGTTCGGATGTTAACGTAAATGTGGTAACCAAAATATTTATATGACATACACACTCCTCACATTATGGGGTACAACTTCATGCTGATAAAAGGGGTTGAGCACTAAATGATTGTGTGATGATAAAATCCCAGGCTTCTCAGCCCAAACC
>VUQJ01015143.1:9367-26157 GCA_015108635.1 Andinoacara biseriatus | reverse complement strand
GATTATCATGAAACTCGTAAATTGAATTCTTTTTTTTTTTTTTTTTCATTTAAGTAATAATTGATTTGACATTTCTGAGCACTTCAAAGGCAGTTTGGCCCGAAGGCTCTGCAGTAAATTACAGTATAAAGCTGAGGATTTACCATTAGCCGAGTGTCAAGTGTACGCTCGGCTTCCCCTCACCCCTCCACATCCTTCCTCCCCTCTTTCTCTCTATCTTCCCCCTCCCCTAAAAGACCTTCTGAAATTCTAGTCAAACTTTATACAACTTGTCTTCACTGCCCTGTTTGTGTGCGTTTGTGCGCCTGTGTCCTGGTGTGCCGTTTTATTGTAACACTATAAAGGCCCGGTGTGTTTATCAGTAAACGGCGCTCCGCACAGTTTCCCTGCCTCCATTATAACTCTTTTCGCTTCCTTGTTTAGTTTATATATTTTTTCTCGAAAGAAAGTCTCTTCCTTTCTGTGTGCGTCTTCCATGCAGGGTGCAACAACAGGCGGGAGGGTGTTTGATATGTAAATAGCGTTTCTCAACAAAGGCCAGGTGGTATCTGTGGTTACAGAGGCTGATACTTTGGGCAGGGGATGGCTTCTGAAACATGCAGAAACACAACTACACACAAAGACTGAGATTCGGCCAGTATGTCATGTTGACATATTTTTAAAATCAAAAATCTGATTTCTTGTCTGGCCGATGTCACCACCTGGATTTACCTGGTTATGTCTGAGACTATCAAGAAAACTCAGCTAATTAAGCCATTTGATACTCCTGCAATTAACACTACTGTGGTTTTGGAATGCTGTATTTTTTTAATTAATAAATAAATATTTATTTCATAGTTACTAGGCAGATTAGGTTTTATATAGAAATAGATAATCGTCTTATATATTTGTTTTATATTACAAGATATCAAGTACAAAGCTGCAAATATTTCATGGTCTTTTTATTATATGTTAATGCACCATTGACAATATGTTGTAATTGTTGTGTTCTATTACAAACGGTGCATCTTATTTTACCAGTGGTACCAGTTTTATGATCCCTGCGCTACCCAGGTTTTGTTCAAAACTTGGTAGAAGAGGGTTGTCCAGTTCTGGGTCTATATACAAAACCTCTAATATAAACTTTTAAAGTGTGGTATTAATATTTTTATTTGACTAATGGACCTGAGTTGTTTTTTCATCACTTTTACAGATATTACGTAGGTGAAACTCTTTCCCACGTTGCTAAAAATATTTGGAAATAAATACAATTTTATGATGTCAGCAAAATTATAAATCATCACTACATTCATTTTAAAACAATAACCACCATTTTTGATAGTTCTTAGAAATATTACAAACACTTTGGTTACATTATGTCATATCTTTTATTTCTAATAATTGTATTTAAATGAGCGCACTGACTTAAGCATAAAAATACATATATGGCCAGCTCCAGCATGAAAAGACATGCATGCACAAATGGCTTTAAGATTTTTACTTACATGCATGTGCAGGATCTTAGACACACATTACACAAGCCTACGCACACACGTGCTTACCTACTGATTGTCACCTGAATCCCAAGTTAGCTGGAGGTGACAAGTATTGTCTTTTGGCCTTGAATTAATGTGCCTGTAAATAAGTTTTTTTTCCCACCCTCATTCCTATTTGTTAAGTTATTCATAGAACTGCTGATTGCAGGCAGCCATCGTCAGAGCTAAATGAGGGCCTTTGTTATTGTTGAGTAATTAGGACAGCCATCATCGTGCTCCGAGATGACAGGGTCAGTTAAATAGTTTCTCTCTCTCAGTAGTCCGGGCTGATTATGGGAGCTCAGGCAGGCAGGCAGGCAGGCAGGCCTGGGAGCTGGAGTTGGGGAGGGTTGGGAGGGGAGTGGGGGTAGTACAGATGGAGAGGAGTGGGGAGGAAAGCAGACCTTATCTCAAGCAATTAATCAGAGACACTCATATTGCAGGACAATTATTCAAAGCTCACTCCTGCATAACTCAGCCCAAGGTTCCAGTGGGCTCGCTGTCTCTTTCCATCCCCCCTGGACTGGAAGGTCAGGAAAGTGAGAGGAAGGTGGAGCTGAGAGAAAGAGAGGCACGCTACTGTGTGTGTGTGCGATTGTGTGCTGGAGTCAGCTGAGGCAACGTAGGGTCAAAGTCACTCAAAGTCTGGTCTTCTCTGGAGGCTTTTTTTTGTTTTTCAGTGAGTTTATTCCCCATCGTGTTTACATGTATTACGTTTTTTGCTGTTGGTGGAATAACATGGGCGTTGACTGTTAGTGTCTGTGTGTACTGATGTGTATAAATGTGTGTGTGTGTGTGCATTAGGACCCAGGGCAAGCATTATCAACATTCCTCGGTGGCAGCAGGGTGGCTCGCCTGGCACCATACAAACAGGAAAAGGAAATAGTTTGAGTTCACCATAGTTATCTCCCAGAGCGCCCTCACAGTGTGCATGAGTGTGTGTTTGCCTGTGTGAGAGCATGCTAGCCTGTTAAACATGGATCCCTGTGGCAGTGCAACTGTAAACAGTAGAAGATCTGTTTATTAAGAAGCTCCTCGTTGATATCGAGGCCATATTAATGGTATTTAAAGGGAATTTAAAGGGGAATTTAGGGCTTTTTTTTGAACATCTGTGGTAGCTGCTGTGTAGTTCGTCCCTTTTTAACAGATGCAGCCCCACAGTCAGACAGACTCAACAACAACACCGTTTTCTCCTGCTGGTTTCACTCAGGTTACCTTTATTAGTTAAAGTTAACAAACTGTCGCGACCATTTATCCATGACTATGTGCTAGTGGAAATTTTCAGCAGGTGAAATACTGAATATCAGATTGTATTTAATATTTTCATCAGCTTCTTTCTGTATGATACAGGAAAACCTGGCACCAAATATTTATTTTGGTGAGGAAACAAGGCCACAAACAGCATTTTATTATTATCCGTGTCTTCAGAGCATTTTCACAAGTTTTCATTCGAATGACCTTTTTCAGCAGGTAAAAATTTCGAAGCTTTTAGACTAAATAATTTATGTTGTCCACACCTCAAATGTTCCTAAACATGATACCAAACCTGCAAACATTTCATCGTTGAATGAGCTTCGGCTGGCTGGCAGTTTTTTTTAGTCGCGGTTGAAAAATAGTTTGTGGACGTTACCTCGACTTCAGATCGAGGTACTTCCTGAACATCACAAAGAGTGAATGAATTTTCTGCTTTCTCTTTATTGGTTTGATATAAAAAGATGAGAATAAAAAATGCACTTCCTCTCATACTTTTGAACTTATTTCTTATCCTGTTGCGCTTTTTGACTTCACACTCAGCCACCTCCATCCCTGGGTTTATGACGCTTACATCGGGGACAGAAGCTGATGGCTGATGATGCGTTAAGTTCACTGTGCAACAAATGAGACAGAATTTAGATGTACATAAATGTAAATGGATTGGAAGTGTTATTATTAAAAAAATGTAATAAGTCTTGAACTCTTGTTTTCTAAGTTTAATTATTAAGGTTTAGTTGACCAACAGGATCTGTTGGTTCAGAAAAAGGTAATATAGAACGTACAAATACTGAAGAACACTTTAAATATTAATTTAAAAGACATCTGCTGTTGTGTGAATTACTTTATGTGCTGTATTAGCTTGTTAGTTTGCTAGAGTTGTGTATGAATTAATGCAGAGTGTGTGTGTGTGTGTATGTGTACATATGAACGTGAAGAAGGTAAAGCCGAGGCGAGGGCTTCTCATCAAAAAGTTAAAGCAAACTACACACAAAACATGAATCATTTTGACTTCAACATTACGCAGAACATCGTTCATCTACACAAACAATAATATGATTGTCGAATACAAAGTTAATTTCCTTTAATCGTGTGATTGCAGCCTTCACTTCATATTTGAATCTTCACATTTGCTGAATATAAGAAATATTTACTCTCAGATTTGGGAAAGATCATGTATGTTGTTCATTTTCATTATTCTAGTCGTGTCATCCATGTCTGCTCCACAGCAGAGTCGAGCTGACTTCAGCCTCGAGTGTCAAAAGATAGAAGAGCAGCATGCAGATGCTACTCTGGGGAGATGGTGCTACACAAAGCTGGTACCTTTATTAAGGATTAGCACTAGCTAGCCGGCTGTTACGCAGGGTATACAGTGTATTCTGGGGCTCTTTTGCCACGCGAGTCACATGGTGAGAGTCGGTTCAAGGTCGACTGCTGTAACAACCCTGCGACCAAATAGCCTGCATCAAGATTCCTACTTCATCAGAAATTTTGAAAGATCATCTCACAAAGTGACTGCTGCTGTATGTCTACAAACCCCCAGTATGAATTCATCATAAAATGATCGTCTCAATACCAGCACCATTAAAACAAACAAACAAACAAACAAACAAACAAACAGAGCAAAAACATGCAACAAAGAAGAAAGTCTGCTCTCGCTGTGGCAGCAGAACCTGGTTTTATAATGTCCACCTGTTATCTTGACAGCGCCAAGGAAGTACTGATATGAATTGATATGTGGTTTCAATAGATATTATCAATTGTTCCATCTACATACATCAAACTTGATGTCTTGTGCAAGTTTATTAGATTCATGTCACATAGTGTGGCTTGCAATTAACTTATAAGGTTGCTGAAATGTCACAGCGTGTAGGCTGTTTATGACAAACCAACAGCTCCAGACTGCCTGATGTAAGAAGGCTGAACAGACGGCTGCACCGTTGTGTCTAGAAAGAAGCTGCTGCTGAGACGGAAACCTTAAAGTTGGAAGTCTAAAATTATTTTGTCTGTCTTTGTCTTTGGGAGCACGAGTCACTCATGAGTCTTTGGAACTCACTTTGCGGGTATTTGAGGGAATAAAGCCTGGTATTGGACATAATAACTGCCTATAGGAATGCAGCCTTAAAGGTCGGCACTTGAGGAGCTCCATCTCTTATTTTTGTACGTTAAAGCAGTGGATTTACCCTTAAACCAAACTCCACCCAAACCATCAGTTAATCATTCATTAGTATAATCTTGAAGAAAATATTGATACCGCTGTGATAAGACAATCCTTGTGCCTCATTGTTATAAAGATTACCTTCACGTATTCACCACATTTCCTATTTTTAAGTTCATTTCACTGGCCGGGACTCTCGCAAGAGCAAAACAACAGCATGCTGATAAAACAAGTAAACTTTGGCCGACATTCAGCAGCATTCATCGCTTTTTCCTTTCCTTTGCTCTCATTCCAGCCCCAGCCTGATCCACAAATGTCACCTCCACTCTACGTATAAAAGGAGAGGAAGACATCGAGGAGGAGGGAAGAGAGATAGATCAGCGTGAGGGAGAGGGAGAAAGAGGAAGAGTGTGTCATAAAATGCAAATGCAGACTGCGTCCGCTTTTACAAATTAAATGTCAGGACATAAAATATTGTCAGTTTCATTTTGCCGCCAGAAGGATGACAAATCCATATTCTCCTTTAAATAAAACTCTTATTGCGGTGGAGGGGTAATCATGGCAGAACAAAGCGCTGTGATTAACGATAGCAATTTATTGTATCTGGCGGCTGGCGAGGCACCGGCTAGGGAGAGGAACAGAGAGACATCATGGTTATCATAATTCATATCGTAAATAACAGGGCCCAGCCAATCACAAGGAGCCGCCGATGTCATCCCAAATAACCTTTGATAACAATTACCATAGAAGGCAGTACAAACCCTGAAGTCACAATGTTATCTTATCCCTATTCTCTGCTTGTAGAATACAACACTATTACCATATAGATTAGACTATTTATAATGGTGCGTGTCATTCTGGGTGCAGCTTTAAGTCGTCACCATGTATGTGTGTAGGTGTAGCACGGTGAGGACACGGTGAGGTTGTGTGTTCGTGGACGTGTGGGTGTGTGCGTGTCTGTGTGTGGACCGGGTAGGTGGACCTGTCTTTGGGAGGAGATTATAGCCTGGTCTTTATGAGGAGCTGAATTGCCCTCTCTCAGTATCACACAGGAGCACATTGCCAGGGCAGCCGGCTCTCACAATGGCGTGGTGGGAGAGGAGTCGGGCGACGTGTGGGTGCGTCAAAGTGTGTGTTCAGGGAGGGGTCAGGTGGGTGGGGACTCAGTGGAGTGAAGGGGGGGGTAACGCAGGGAAAACTAGAGGAGGCGATATTAGTGGGGGGAACGTTGATGAGTGTGGGAGATTAGCGTAGGCGTATCTTGTCCGAGGTGTTGTTCCGTCTTGTTTTATCTGCTGATAGAAATTTTCTGATGGGGAGCAGTGATATGTGGAAGCATGGCGTCCCACCTTTACACATACCGCCCACCCACCATCAGAGCTACCCACCCATGAGTATCTTTCTTTGCCTGCCATTACATGCATTTATTATGTTAATAGCATAAAATTTTACACAGCTAAGAAAATCAGCAACTAACAGTCACAACACTGATTATCTCATTACAGTGCAATACACTGCTGGGAAACTTTAGCTCCTGGCATTCATGTGGATGTTATTTTGACATGTACCATCCCACCTTCACATTGTGGCAGACCAGGCACTCCCTGTGTTAAAAGCATTCCCCAACGGCAGTGGTCTCCCCCAGCAGGAGAGTGCGCCCTGCTGCACTGTAAAAACTGTTGTGGTTATGGCTCAAGGGCACAATAAAGAGCTTATGGTGTTGACCTGGCCTCCATACTCCAAATTTCAATCTGATCAAACATCTGTGGGATGCACCTTGATAATCACTGGAGGATCAATGGATCCACTGACAATGTCCTAGTGCCAGACATCACAGGACATTTCCAGTGGTACAATTTCCAAGTCAGAGGTAGTTTGGCAGCATGAGCATGACCTACAAGATATTAGACAGGTGAATATAATGTTGTGTGATAATTAGTGTTAACTTGACTGTATTTACACTTTATAGACAATAGTAATGGGCCACGCCATTTGATTGTTTTCAGTCCCATTGCTATAGGTATAAAGTCGAGCACCTAGCCATGCAGTCTGCCTTTAGAAACATTTGTCAAAAAGTGGGTTGTTGTCAAGAGCTCAGTGCATTCGAGTGTGGCACTGTAATAGGATGCCGCCATTGCAGCAACACAGTTCACGAACTTTCTTCCCGCCTAGATCAACTCTATGATCCACGATCAACTCCAAGTGGTATTATAGCAAAGTGGAAGCCTCCAGGAACCACAGCAGCTGCCACAGAAGTGGCAGACCACGTAAAGTTACAGAGTGGGACATCGTGTGCAAAGGTTGCCAAAGGTTGCCAAAGCTCCGCTGATTCAGTAACTGTAGAGTTCCAAACCTTCTCTGGTATTAACTTCACAACAAAAGCAGTGTGCCAGGAGCTTCATGGCAGGTTTCTGTGGCTGAGCAGCTCCTGCATCTAATATGTGTGTGTGGCTCAGTACCTTTGTCCATATAGTGCATATTTTTGGATATTGATAGGTTTCTTAAATAAGTTAAAGCCTACTTGTGGATAATTTGACCTATTCAGTTCAATTCAATTCAATTTATTTGTATAACACCAAATCACATCAGCTGTCCCCTCAAGGTGCTTCATGTAGGGTCTTTACTCTAAAACATGAAGCAATATTTTAATGTGCAGGTTCCAGTTTTGTTTGCATCTTATACCGAGTGCTCTGCAATTATTTTGGAAAAAACACACAGGTTAAATAATATTTCTTCCTTTATATGTTTTTTATGCTATTTCAATGATTGTAGCAGCAGAGGTGCAGCTTGTCACCAGGCAACTGTTTGGGGTGTGAGGCCCCCTATGACTGACAAACTTTAAGAAAAGCAGTGGAAAAAATATAATGTTTCCCGTGACAGTAGGAGAGACCTGACCTCCCTAAAAGGACCACCTGACTGACAGAGGAATGAAGAGGAAAGATGAGAAGAAAAAGCAAGACAGTGGTGAGTGGAGCAGATAACGATTAATGTTAAATAGCTAAAGATGTTTCGATTCCGAAGGTTCAAAATACATCTAAAAAAAAAAAAAGTTGCAATTTCGCACGCTTTCCCTTACAACCTGCAGACTCAGTCTGCGTGATCAAATGTTCTGTTAGACCATTTTAAACTTTAGTAGCTATGAATGTCATCTATTCTTCCTGTGTCTGAATAAAATATGCTAAATATGCATGTCTAAATGTAAGCGTAGGAGAGGTTAATGAACAACAGTAAAAGAGCGCTGGACTGGCAGATACTCAGTGTCGTGATCATGGAAAGAGAAACACCCAGATATGACTTAAATCTACAAAAATACATTGCGAATGTGTTTGTCTCCTGCAAAGAAAGAAAAAGAACAAAATAGCTTCAAAAGATACTTGATTCTTTAGCGGACAGAGGAAGATGAGGGGAGAGGACAAGCACAAGGACGAGATAAAGCGGAGCAGGGAGTGAGAGGGAACCGAAGGGACCAAAGTAAGGACAAGGTGAAGGAGAAAGAAAACGTTGCATCCTCATGCTTAACTTAAGAGAGGAGAATTTCTCCTCTCTTGAGCAGTCCAATCCCAGCTTTCCCTGATGATTCCAGATCAGAAACATGCACTGGCAAGACAGCCGACAAGCTTGAGTTACATTAAGAGCAGATATTTTAAAAAAAAGAAGAAGCGAAGTAACATTTTAAAAAGTCTTGCTCAAGAGCAGGAAAGAGAGGAAGACCTCAGATGAAGTAAAATTATGTAGAAGCACTAGTCAGGGGTATATCTGTGGTTTCTGGCATGATGTCCCTGTGTGGGCTTGTGAACAGTTAATCTCTCTTGACAGGATCTTTATTTAAATGAAGATTCTGTCAGAGCTATGTGCTTTCGGTTGCTTAAGAGGAAGACCTACAGTAGCTCCCGCAAGACTCCAAATTGCTTTGACAAATCATGGCTGACGAGAGAAAGGAGCCTTCCTACCTGCGCATAGCTAAACATGCCTGATGGAAACACCTCAGCAGAACTTTAAATCTGAAGGCATCTAAGGAGAACTGGCGAGGCATGTTCTCAGATATCAGAGCAGCTTTAATATAAGATTATGCTTTTAATAAATAAGCAGGCTGTCCTTGTTATTTTTTACATCTTGAGCGCTTGAGCTTTCCCTCAATGAAATCCTATTTCTGCAACCCTTTATGTATATGACAGACGGACATAACCAGCATGATCCAACACATTGGTTTGTGAATTCACATAAAATACTCAGACAAGAGGGTGGAGGGCTAAGTTATCAGCTAAAGCAAGCTAGCCTGGTTAGCAAGCTGTGTCCACAGACAGTATGGGTGCATTGCAGCGCCCATACATAAAATGCTTGGAATTTCACTCAAAAACTGGAGTCCTGGGCGCTTAACCACAGTAAGTCATATTATTTATTAGAAAATAGGACAAAAATTCTCTAAAAAATACTAACAAGAAAAACACTATTGAGAAAGTCTAATACAGAGACTTGTCTTAGCAGAGGTGAGGACTAGCATTGACTATAGTTTCAAAAGTTACTAGAGACCTCCAAACTTCATGTGGCCTTCAGATTAACTCAGGATCAGTGCATAGAGCGCTTCATGGAATGGGTTTCCATGGCCGAGCAGCTGCATCCAAGCCTTACACCACCAAGTGTAATGCAAAGTGTGTAAAGCATGCCGCCAGGAGAACGATACTCGTCTGGCTGCATTGTGCCAAGTGTAAAGTTTGGTGGTGGTGGTGGTGGGTTATGGTGTGGGGTTGTTATCCAGGAGTTGGGCTCCAGTGAAATGAACTCTTAATGCTTACCAAGCATACCAAGACATTTTGGACAATTTTATGCTCTCAACTTTGTGGGAGCAGTTTGGGGATGGCCCCTTCCTGTTCTAACATGACTGCACACTGGTGCACAAAGCAAAACCCATAAAGACATGGATGAGTGAGTTTGGTGTGGAAGAAATTGACTCGCCTGCAGAGTCCTGACCTCAGAACACCTTTGGGATGAATGAGAGACTGTGAGCCAGGCCTTCTCATCCTGCATCAGTGTCTGAACTAGCTACTGGCCCACCTGTTACTTAAAAGGGCCAAAGTAATACACAACTTTAATTCTTAATATAATTTAAATCAGTGCATCATTATTATTATTATTATTTTTAAATCACCCCTTTGCAGGTGTTATGAACAGGTGAAGTAGCTAGAGAGGACAAAACCCTTTGTATACACACTGTAGTTAGGCATTTTGATTTGAGTCTATAGGGATTGACTCACTTTCAACGACAACCTCGAGTGGCCATTAGAGGAATTGCAGTTTTTACTACTTAAAGCCGTCATTCTTCAGACTCAGATATTGGTGCTTGGATACATGTGGCTGATTGTTTTTTCTACAAAAAGATAAAGGAGAAAAACAGAATCCAAAAGGAGAATCTTGTGAATTATTTCTATCAGAATTAGATTTGGGCCAGTGGGGAACTTATATGACAACCAATCAGCTGCGTATACCCCGTGTAGCTCCATAACAGCACATGATGCAGAAGTTGATTTACTCCAAGTTCAAAAATCCTACTGCCTCTCTTTTCTCTGCCTCGCTCTTGCTCACTCCCTCTTTTTTCAGTTTTCTTCTTCCCCCAACATTTCTCATCTCCTCTCGTAGATGGAATTCACAAAGTGATTTTCTCCTCGTCCTTCTAAATCTCTTGATCACTTTAATTTTTTGCTAGGCTGCTTCATCGGTGTCCTGGGAAAGAGAAAAGAGGAGGAAGAGAAAAAGCCAAGGGGTGAGAGACTGCAAACGAGGCTGGGTGAGTAGTGAGGGAGTGAGAGAAAAAGAGGGAGAGTAGTATAGAGTTAAAGCTTTATCAGTGAGTGCCCTGAGGTATGTGGGGACGCTGCTGAATCCAGAGAGATTAGGGGAAAAATGCAGCACATGGCAGTAAGGGGCTTACGCCACAGCTTGTATTAGTTCAGGTGAAAAGAGTATTGCTTTTACATAAAACTGGACAAATCCAGCCACAATGCATTTCCCGTTGGACCACAATGGGGTTCTCTATCTGTGGACCTCACCTCCTGTCCCCTGGGTTCCCCCAAAGCTCCTCTATCTAAACAGGAGTGTAGAGACTGAGCGAAGGAGGAGAAAACACAGATGGACATGGGCGGGAGGAGGAGATATGGCACCACACCAGACTTCATTTTCAGAGTTTACCAGAGAGCTGGTTGTCAAGAGATGGCAAGGATGTACTTTGGGGACTGGGGGATGTGTCCACCTCGCTTTTTAAAATCTTATTTCTGTCCCTCAGAATTTTTCAGGTGAAAAACTACAGTAGGGTTTCCTGCTGTTCTGATGCCACAATCAAGATACTAAAAGCTCAAAACTGATAATAGTTTTCACAGAACAACCAAAAAATAAAGTGATGCAGGTCGCTGATGTACCACGTGCACGATTGTGGCTCACATAGCGACAACGTTGATTCCTCTGATGGTTCAGTATTACTAATATTTTGATTGCTTTCAAGCTGCTGTCACTGATAGCATTTCTGGAGATGTTTCACACATTAAATGACTCAGGGATAAATAAAGTGTGACCTTCAAAGTGCTTTTAATGTGAAACACATGCAGGAATTAAAAAAAAAAGAAGCTAAAACAGGAAGCAAATGGTATTAACAAGTTATTGCAAGTGACTGAATTAATCCTGTGAGATCCAAGTCATCATCGGCGATGAGCCCACCTCTAGTCTCAAACCTGCCCCAACCTTAACCCTAACACTATGATGCAGAGAAAAGTAAAAGGACTTTCACGAGGAAGAAATGGAAATAATTTATGATGCATATTAGAATGATTACATTTTTGTCCACTACTTGCCAATTTCATAAAAACAAAAAATTGCATATGTTGTTAGCACAGGGTTAAGGTTAATGTCACCCCATGATTAGGACTTGAACCTCAAAGTCAAAGATGAGGAATAAGAAAACATTTAGGCACGAGGAAAAGTGGAAAACCACAGGGAAGGTTCGTGGATGTAGTGGAGGAGGACACGCAGAGAGGTGGGGTGACAGAAGATGCATGGGACGGGGTGAGATGGAGGCGATAGAGGCAGATGATCCACTGTGGCAACCACACACCCGAAAGAAGAAGAAGAAGAAGACATAGGTGTCTAGAACAAAAAAAAGATAAATCTGATTTATAGATGGTGATGTCCAAACCAACCACAAGTCTGTAATTTTGACTGTTTTGGTTGGCCAAAACAGCTAGAGCTGAGGTATTAATAGCTGATGCTGAAGAGTTGCATCAGTAATTCAGAGTAATCATTACTTGGAGGCTAATTTTAGCAGGTGAAAAAAGGGGCTTAAAATATCTGGAGGATCTAAATAGTAAACTCCTTAGTGTCTTTTAGTGCAACTGAATGCCAAAGAACATGAAACACGTATGAAATCTTGCCATAGCTGGTGTGATGGGTAGCACGGCTGGCTCACAGTGAGAAGGTCTGGGTTCGAAACCACCTTGGCCCGGGCCTTTCTGTGTTTTCTCTGGGTACTCCGGTTTCCTCCCACAGTCCAAAGACATGCAGTTACTGGGGTTTGGTTAATTGGTGATTCTAAATTACCCATAGATGTGAATGTGAATGGTTGTCTGTCTCTCTGTGTTGACCCTGCAACAGGCTGGCGACCTGTACAGCGTGTGCCCTGCCTCTCAGACGAGCAGCCTTTGGAGCCACAAGTTACGGTATTACGACAAGACGCTGCAACATACAAATCTGCTAATTAATGCCAACTAACAGACTACTACAATATTAGAATTTCACTCACCATGCTTCTTGGATATGCTGCACACACAGCAAAACATATTGTTTGTCATAAGTCCATGAAAAATGCTCCAAAACTCATCAAAAGTACAAACATGGTGGAGAAGTTGAGGCCAGAGATGCCAAATAGTGTAATAATGACAGTAATTGGATAACGCTGCTATAAAATTTGCTATAAAGGTAAATTTTTATCTTATTTTATTTTAAATTATAATTTTAACACTGGAGCCTCAAGTGGCTATTTGAGGAACTGCAGCTTCATTTTTCAGCCCCAGAAGATGCTGCTTGGTTGAAAACAATAAACTGGTTAAAAATAAACAGACCATGACTTCAATTTTCTTTTTATCATAAATCAGATTTAATAAACTCAATTAACACCCCAAAGTATTTTAAGAGCAGGCCATTGCTATGGAAAGAACAATTTAGGAATCAGTAATCAGCACTTGCTTTTTCTTTAACTGAATAATTAATTGTATCTCCCTACTCAGCTCTGAACCCAGTGGCAGATACAGTGAGGAAGTTATGGGAAATAAGTTTTACTGAAATCATCAGAGGGCGGAAGAGATGAATATAAATCAGTTGGAAAAAGACAGAAAGCCTGTGTAGCGCCAGAGGAAAGATTCAAGATGAATTCACTAAGTGACTGAGCAAAAGGTCTCATCCTTCTCTTTGGGTGGCACGTAAATGCTTCACTTAGACACTGAAGTCTCCCATTAGTTTCACAGAGACTTTTATCTAAATCTTCTGTTCCTGAGGTGCATTTATCAGCCAAGTTTTTCATCTTGAAATATAGGTTGAGGGGAGCTTGGCCTGCACACTTCTTTATCTTTCACCTGTCATGTACAGTAAGCCCAGGTAACAATGGCGCCTTACATTAAATTACACACTCGCTCTGTATTCATGCCATCAAGTCAGACATCGAAAGCGGCTCCGACACCCCTCCTATCCTCGCCATTATTGGCAGAACAATACCCTCAAAAAGCCAAGTTGGTCAAAAAAAAAGGAAAAAGAGAGAGGGGCCATATCTGCGACAGTGCTTAACATCAATTTGTGACACGATTAATCAATTTGCACCGTCTCTCTCTCTCTCTGTGCCTTGTCACTGTCGTCACTCGTTAAATAAAGAGCGGCGGCTGTTTGAATGAGCTGGGGCTCATCGCGATATGGCGCAGGTTAAGTAGGAGGCGCATGTTTTAGGATAGCGTCCTGCCGCTCCCTCTCGTCCTGAAACACTTAGCTGGTGATTAGCATAAGCTGATAGCACTATCAGGAGCGTGCCATTGTGGTGACCCTGAAGCCCCGCTCCTTCTCCACCACCACCACCACCCATTCTACCCAAGTCTTCTCTCCCCACTCCACCACCTCCTCTTTTCTCCCCGTGAGAAGGTCTTATCTGGGATGTACAGGGCCTCTAGAGCCTCCTGGGGAGCTGATGGAGGGAGGAGGCGGAGGTGGGAACCGTAGAGAAAGAGGATGGGATGGTTGGGTGAGAAGAGGGAGGGCGAGAGGGTGGGGTTGATCCCATTGTTAAACACTCGGTTTCTTTGCATGTGTCCTCTAAAGTTTTAAATGATTGGATAAGAAACTTCAGTGACACTTTTCGGATTGCAGTTAGAAAACGTTTTACATACAAATTTGAACAAAATACCAAAACATAAATTGAAATATTTAGACAAAATTTGGATGGTAAAAGCATAAAAACGTATCTGATGATTTATATGCACGTGTCTCTTTTCTTCTGGTACCATTATTAATTCAAAAGCTTTCGTTTATGACCAATTATATGAAGGGGAATGTGCGCAGCTAGCAAACTAGATGCTTAAAAGCTGGTGCCTTTACTAGACAATGGCAGAAATACTAGTTGATTTAACTATTTATGCATATTCTATTAATATATGATGCCTCCAGGGGTGTAGTAGTTAACACATTTGCTTGGCAAGCGAAAGATCGCTGGTTCAGGAGCCACAAATCCCCCCTGGGATCGTGTCAGGAAGGGCCTCTGGCGTAAAACTGTCAAACATGTGGAGCTGCCGGCTGTGGCAACCTCTTGTGGAAAGGGAGCAGCTAAAAGTATACAGCATTAATATATAACAGCAGCTAACTGTTTGGCCTAAGATGTTATGCAGCTACCCACCACTATTCGACGCAGCCCCTAACAACTGCAGTTGGCCTGTTAGCTAGCGCCGTTTCCTCCTATGCATTTGTAACTACTTCTTCGAATTGCCTGAAAGAGAATGGATTGAATCAGAGAGAGAAGCCCTGCTGCCAGCCGGTCTTTAGGCAGAGCAAAGCAAGTACAGCACACACAAGTATAAATGCTGGAAACAGCATCAGCCACTTACCCAGACTGCATCATGGGCGCTACGTCGAACTAATTATTTACACTTGCTTGCATTCTAAAAAGACAAGAAAATATATCTAAAATAAAAGAAGATAATCTTTTTCTTTAGTTTTGCATACAGGGAATCTGATTTTCATTCATTCATCTTGGCTGTTTAGGAGCGAGCTGTCCAGTTTTTGAGCTATCGGCTGTGGACAAACTGCCTGCTAACTATATTACTGTGAAGAAGGAAGTTCAGCGAGCGCCACAATGCAGCTGTAAATAATGTTTACATCCTGTTAAGTGCGAGTCTCTCTTTAGTAGAATCCTGCTTCGTTCTGCATGCATGTGGTAGAAAGAAAATAGCTCTTTATTCAAGGTCATGATTTCTGCTAAGTTTGGCACATTTTTTTTTCTTGGTGCAAATCAATTCTAAGAGAAAGCTTTTTTTTTTTTTACAGCGGATATCTACAAAACTGGGCAAATCAGAGCAAAGCAATCTATGTGTATGCGTTTGTTTAATTTTAACCTTTATTTAACAAGGAAGTGAAACTCTTCAACTCTCTCTTTTGGCAGCTAGCATTATCCTAGCATGTTTTTCGATAGCGCTACAGAACAGAGGAAGTGTATCTTTGATTTTTGGGTGATCTGTCCCTTTAAGACTTTTATCTTGCATAATCTGTCAGTATCAACAGTTCGCAGGCGACATCTTTCAATCACATCAGCCACATTTCACATTTGAGTCTTTATTTCACCTGGTGGATTTTTTTGGACGGCCCGTCAGATGGCTCATGTTTCTCTGTGGCTTCACAGCCATGAGCCATGTACACAATTCACTAAAATTACATTTGTGTTATAAAAACATTTCAAGGCAGAAGTGTTTGGTCCTGCCTCTGAAAATCAGGGTCGAGATAAATAGTCATGAAGGCAAAAAGTACGATCACCTTTGATTTATATATTTTTTTTACCTTAAAAACGTGTTTACGGCATTAGTTCATCTCGTTCTCACTCTGCGTGTTTTTGTCGCCTCAGCTGGAAGTTTCACTGTTTATTTCACACTTGAAAGTAACAAACCTAGAATGAAAAACTGATTCATATTCATGTTGCTAATTTCAAAAAGCAGTGTCTAAATACACTCCTATGATACCTCAGCAAGACTTGTTTTGTGTGCTGTGAGGAAAAAGTATGATGAAACCGCAAAACAATACCCGCACATAAGCACGAAAGTGGCGACACATTTCTTGAAGGTAAGCAATTTACATGCACGTTAAGAGCTTAGCATTGATGCTATTCATATCAGTTTACCATTATGATGCAAATGATAACAGTGGTGCCTGGCTTCTTCTTCTTCTTCTCCCTTTTCTTATGCACTTTTACTATGAGCAACATGGCACGTTGTAGTACAGATGCACACCTACATTACAGTGAACACACAGATGCTCACATACACACAATAAAATTCACCCAGCTCCAATGCTTATCCCCTTTGTTTGAGCTGATTGGATCTGTGGCGATCACATGTTTACCCAGAGCACTATCTCTTTGAGAAACCTCCGTCACGGGTAGCGGAGAGTAACGTTTGCCTCTTTTTTGTGTTTTCCTTTTATTTTGGAGACGGGCACGCACACACGGTCTTTATGTATATATGCTAATAGGCTGGCTAACATGGTTTCACACTGTTTGTTTCTGAAAATGATGCAACTTGCCAGACATCCGTTTTTTTGCTGATGTTCACATTTTCTTTTTTTTTTTTTTGCCTTTTCCGGGG
>VUQJ01015142.1:24724-35292 GCA_015108635.1 Andinoacara biseriatus | reverse complement strand
AAAGAAATTTCCTAAAACTTTACAGATGATAATTTCAGTATAAAGATTCTGACACACGGGGTCCTAATCAAGACTGGAGCATGAGATAGATTAATCACAACTTTTCTTCTGGGCCCTGAATACGCAGATGGGAATTGAGAACTGAGCTCAGGACAGGACGGGGTTGCGACAGTGAATGAGATGGTGAGCCTCTCGCTGATGTGAGCTTATGGACAGACTCATTCTCCAGCCCACCACTGTCTGCTATTGATCTAGACGGCTGTTCACTGAAGCAATTAAATTCAAGTATACGTATATGTACAAGCATGCCGGGAGGATGTTGTTAGGCACACTAACACCACAAGTGTGTGCTCATTATGTGGGAAAATCTGTGCACTGTACGATGCTGACAGGTAAGTTTCTATTCTGCTTGATCGTTTCTGCATAAAATGGAAAGATTTTATATTATAGCTGGTCTGTTTAGAAGGGAATAACCAAAAATGTATTGTTCTTGGAGATTCCTTAACAGGTAATAAGACCCATTTATATGTCATACAGATCGTTTACCCAGGATTCAGTAGAATTTATTTAAGCAGCTCCCTATGCACGCAACACGTCTGTCACCTCCACTCAGGGGTGCTACAGTATCTTACAGTATCCTGCTTTCTCTCCGTTGCACATCTTCTCTAAAGACTACAGAAGCCTTCTTGCTGTATGTTTGCACATTAAGCCCTCCATGCCTGCCTAAACAAGAATGGGGACGAAGCTCCTATAGAGGACGCCAGCAGGAAATGAAGCAGAAAATGGCCTCTGTGATTTGTGGCTGCATTTTAACCGTCTCTGAAGTCCTCTTATACTCATTAATCCTGGGCTTGTGGTGGCATAATACTCAAGTTTCTGGTGGAGAAGTGGGACAAGTCAGTGATGGTTAAATATTTCTATTGTAACAGGGTTGACATATGATGAAGATGAGTGAGCACTACATACAATTTTCTCATATCATTTTTCAATGGTTTAAAAAGCTTAAAATAACTAATAAGGATAAGCAAATATGGCATTGGCATTTTTACATTAGTGTCAGTACAGTCATTGGCAATCACAAGCTGTCAGACATGCCTAAATGCCTTGAGCCAGAATCATGAGCCTGATCTTTGATCTTTAAGTGATGGTTGGGTGAACATCATTTCACAAGCCGACGCAACAATAACTAAACAGCCGGGAAGTGCCCAGGCCAGCTGTGCACAAACACAATCCTGTTGGAATGAAGTGAAATATGAGAGTGAGTGATGAATTATAGAAAATGAATGCCGACAACAATTAATGCATATTTTCACCCTCTTAAAATAATGGCCTATGGCATTTTTTTTTTAACCAAAGTTAAATGCAGCTCCAAATCCATTGTTTACAATGGTCTCAGCATCGTCTGCAGCATGGCTAACAGGGTATACAGTCCTGTGAGAAAGTATTTCCACAGGAATCAATGAAATACACTTGATTAACTGATCATCAGCAAGTGTGACCCCGTCTATAAAAGAAGTTCTGGCAGTTTGCTGGTGAGTGTGTGAACACAAGGCCACGATCTTCCCAGGAGTGGATGTCCCAGCAAATTCACCCAAAAGGTCAGACTGTGCAGTGCTGAGAGTATTTGCAAAAAAACCCAAGAGTTGCATTTCAGACTCTACAGGCCTCAGTTAGCATGTTAAATGTTAAAGTGCAAAATAGTACAATTACAAAAAGACTGAACATGTATGGCTCGTTTGGAAGGGTTACCAAAAGAAAGCATCTTTTCTCTAGAAAGAACATGGCAGCACGGCTGAGATTGGCAAAGCTTGGTCTGAACAAACTTCTGGAGCAATGTCCTTTGGACAGACGAGACCAAAGTGGAGATATAATGCACAGTGGCACATTTTGCAAACACAAAGCATTTCAGCGTAAACACCTCATACCGACTGTCAAGCTCGGTGGTGTGGGGGTGA
The DNA here is from genome assembly GCA_015108635.1 of Andinoacara biseriatus. Lineage (NCBI taxonomy): Eukaryota > Metazoa > Chordata > Actinopteri > Cichliformes > Cichlidae > Andinoacara > Andinoacara biseriatus. The sequence continues at coordinate 33,337 of VUQJ01015142.1, read as the reverse complement.
TGATTTTAGCTTGTTTTGTAGCCACAGGACCTGGGTACCTTGCAGTCTTTATGTCAGCCATGAGCACCTCTGTATACCAAAGTACTCTAGAGTCAAATGTGAGGCAGCTAAAGCTTGGTCCAAATTGGGACATTGAACAGGATACTGATCCAAATCACAACAGCAAATCTACAACAGAATGGCTGAAAAAGAAAAGAATTAAGGTGTTGCAATGGCCGAGCTACATTGTAAAGAAGAGTGGATCGAGATTCCTCCAGCCTGATAAAAATCACACAGAGAACAATCACTTCAAGTTTTTTCTACTAAAGGTGGTTCTACAAGCTGTTTAATCACGGGGTGCCTGATAACTGCACATCAGCAGAAAATAGTGCAGAGTCAAGCATCCATAGGGTAGGTCTCTGTGAAACTGCTGTAAAGTTGATCATGACAATGCTCATGACCCACAACATAAAATGGAGACCGACTGGAAAAAAAAACTTTTTGTTTCGTTTCCAATGATGAAATAATCAAAGTTAAAATCTGCAGGTAAAGTCTAGAATAAAACAGCCAGGAGAGCATGATGAGCTGCCACATGCAGGTATGGCTCAATACATACCTTTTGTCTACTGCTCCGAAAGCCTGGCCAACATGCTAATAATCGTATTTTGTATTTTCTACCACCAAAACACCAACAGCTAAATTTGTCCTTAATCAGAAACAAAAAAGGTTTCAACTTGAACAACAAAGCAAAGCAGATGGCTCCAGCAAACACTTACTTCCCCTTATAATAATAATCTCATTTATTCAGCTTTAATCCATATTTTTCAGTTTGTTGTTTATATTGACACTGTCACACCAGAGGGACCCACCCCACAGTTTGAGAACTGCTGATTTAGAGGATGTTCAAACATCCTGTTAAACATCAAGGTTACATAAAAACAAACAAACAAAAACCTGCAGGATATCTGAGAGCCACTGATAACTAGACTGCAGAAAATGTCTGTAAGCAGATCCTATCAGACATGTTATCACTCAAGGAATCCTGAACTGAAACCTCTTGGGGGGGGGGCACTTTTATCAGACACTTTTTTGAAAACTTTGGGAAAACTTGAGGCAGTCCACAAGCTTTTCAAGCATGTTTTGCCTGATGAGACGTGTACTTTTTATGCCCAAATGACTAATGTGATTTAAGTTCATTCAAATGATGCTTCCAAAAGAAATAGAAAAAAAAACAACTTCCCAAATAAGTGCCTGGAGCTGTTACCAAGATGGCTGCTGAATGGCAAGACTTACATGAAAGGCTCTTAGATTCTACTAGACAGATCGATCTATAGCGATCTAACAGACCAGACAGTAAATACTGTGCATCTGTATAAATACCTGCCTCACACGTGATCACTGAGGAAACCATCTGTCTGCACTGACATTTACATGACAACTGGAAACTGAAGGCCAGCTATGCAGTCACAATATTTGTCTTGGACCAGTAAACGGAGCTTCCTGACATACTGTCTGCACGTAAGCATGTTGTATATGACTGCATTGCAGATAGAGGACACAACTCTTCCTTAAATAAAAAGGGGCACTCACAGATCCTGACAGCTCTGTTTTCAGTTCAATCTACTTCTCTCAGCCATCCCTCTCTTTTTTTTCTTTTTTTTTTGCAGCATGACTGCTCCAACTTTTGTCACATCAGATTTCTACAAACACAGCAGCATAAAGGTTAAGGCCCACTGACTCTGAGATTTCTCCAGCTCTGTAGTCATATGACAGTTTCCCAAACTCCAGCAGCCTGGCTGTTTATCACTTCAGCAGTGTGCTGCCTCACTGAGGTACACCAGGAGAGAGTTTGAGGAGCCTTTCGGGAATATTATTATTAGACTGTGAATACAGAGTCATTGACGCTTTCCTCTTGAATCCAAGTGTGCTCAGAGTTACAGTACAAATACTCCAGTTAGTGATCACTGCACAGGCTGTAAGAATAAAGAAATCACGCAGAAATCTGCTAAAGCTGTGTGAGCACACATATGTAACTTATAATGCACAACATCCTAATATTTCTAGATACAACCTGTCCAGTTCCTTTAGGCCAAGGCCGACCAAAGTCTCAGAGCGATCCCTGAAAAGCTGCATGCAGCTGTCGACGATGTGACAACAACCACCGGATCATTCAGCCTCTGACAATCTTTGATCCTCACATTTGCACCGCACATGGCTCAAGCACAAGCAGCCTATAAAGTGGGTGTGGACGAGCGGCACCACCAAATATTATCTCACAGCAATGAACGCCACTGTAAATGCATACACACACACACATAAGCCTAGGCCCGGAGTCAGGTTAATTCACATCGACGCTCATGACAGCAGCTGTGGACACGAGAGAGAGAGGGGTGGGGGGGGGGGGCAAGCAAGCGACAACCTGGCATGTACCCGATTTTCTCCTGTGTTTTCGCGGCAGCCCTGGCTCCTTGCTGGACCGGACTCCCGACGTTGCATAAAATTCGTTGCACGGGAATAGCAGCGGCGTCAGTGAAGCGACAAAACAACGCACACGGCACACACACACACTGACACAAATGTGATCGGAAGCGAGAGGTTGAGAAAGGAAAGAAACGTGCGTCTCACTCACCTCCTAATCTTCTCCCCATTTTTTTTCCCCTGCTCCAATCAAGGGACCGCTCCAGCCTTCAGTGACGTCACGCACCCCGTCTCTGCAGCAGGCCTGCAGAGGACGAGCAGGGAGGAGAGGAAGAGTGTGAGGAGGGAGGAGAGAGGGAGAGGGAGCAGATGCAAAAATGTGAATCATTAAAAAAAATCCCTTCTGTCCTTTGGAGGATGTTGAACCAACTTCGGTTGAGGGTAAAGAAATAGATAAGACTCTGTCCAGTAAAATGGGTAAGACAGACAGACGACTGCAAGACAGTCATACATCATATACATCAGCTCAGCATCATATACAGCTCAGTATTCCAAGCTGTTAAGACAGTTTGGTCCTGCCAGCTGCCTGTTTGCTCCCTGAATTAATTAACATCAAGTAAACAGCGGTATGGTAACACAGTTCAGTATTAGCTTCATGTCAGTCATCCAACCAGCATGTTCAAGTGTCTTCGGTCAGAAGGAGAGGCCAAAGGAGATCTTTCAATTCAATGTGCTGCATGTGAAAAACCAAGAATCTACTGGAACAGGAGGTCTTAAAATCAGCTTTCTGCATCATAAATGTCTGTTTGTATTTACTCTTACTTCTGTGTTACATTTTTTTTTACTCTTAGTTCTGTGTTACATTTTTCTTTAATTTCCCTGACGGAACCCTCCCAAAGGGATTAATAAAGTTAATCTAATCTAATCTTATTCATATATTTCTAAAGTTTGTTAGTCACCCCTTGTCATAATGTGGCCAAGTGATGCAACAGTAATATCTGGATTTAAGCAAATGTTTCACTCGTAGATTTAAATTCTAATGTCTTTTAAGCACATCATTATGCTTTTCAGACTAGCGACTTGCCCAGCGTTTGCCCCACCTCAATTCTCAATTCAATTTTATTTATACAGCGCCAATTCACAACAAGCAGTCGCCTCAAGGCGCTTTGTATTATAAGGTAAAGACCCAACAATACTGCAGAGAAAAACCCAACAGTCAAACGACCCCCTATGAGCAAGCACTTGGCGACGGTGGGAAGGAAAAACTCCCTTTTAACAGGAAGAAACCTCCAGCAGAACCAGGCTCAGGGAGGGGCAGTCATCTGCCGCGACCGGTTGGGGCTGAGGGGAGAGAGAGAGGACAAAAAACATGCTGTGGAAGAGACACAGAGAATGATTAAACATATGACATCTGGGATAGGATCCAGCCACCCCACAAACTTGAACTGGATAAGCTGAAGAAGATGGATGGATGGATGGAAAAAGTGGCACCATTTAGTGTCCTGTTTGTTGTTTATCATTAGAACAACTAATGAGCAACTGTTTTGATAACCAAATAGTTTATACAAATTTGTATCACCAAGAGGGCAAAGCAGGCACCTCTAGTGGTCCCAAAAGCACCAGTACTTTAATAACAGCTAATTGTTTAAGTACCATATCAAACTTTTATCAACCTTATGGTCCTGTCTTTTTGTCCAATCTCGTGCCAACACATTTTATAGCCTTGACCGTATTTGTATATTCAGAGCCAATGTAAGATAAGGCAATTAATAAGTTTCCTGAAACATATACATTGTTTCAGGAAAAAGTCAATTGTTTCCTGAAACCTGAGATTTGTGGAATGTAGCCAGAAATCCTGGGGCAAGCTAGCATTTCAGGGGAGCTGGTTGCTTTGCAAATTGTAATGAAGCTGCCACCTCTCAGTGTGCCACGTGCTCCATACTTGATGAGACAACTTAGAGGTAAAAAACAGAGACCAAGAACAAATCCCACCCCCCCTAGTTCTCAGATGACTCCATTCTTGGTTTTATATCACTAGGAAATGAATATCTTTGTTGTGTTTCTCACACAGAAGGACAACCACTGATTGATAAATCAAGGAAAATGGGCCAGGCATCTCAACAATTCAGACATGTTTGTCTGAGAGGTGTTTCACTGATGTCATGTGATGACATTCACGTGTTATATAAAAATTACAAGATGTTTGGTTTCAAGGACTGATTAAGTATACATTTTTAGAGCAAAAACAATTGTTCCTTTGTCAGGCACTGATGGCGTGTCTGCACATCAATAAATGTGTCTGCAGCAGTGTGTTTAAGGCTTGTGTTTGGGCAGCTAATCCAAAGATTCATGGGACTGTTTATGTTTAAGTTACTGCATTACATTGAAAGTGTTAATTGTTGTTAATTTACAATGTGATTGCTGGTGTTGTTATGGCTCACAGTGGTGTGGAGTTTGGCTAATGACAGGCCACCATGAGTGAGGCTGCCTGGGCAATCAGTCATTTCCGGTCATTAATAATAATAATAAAACTGCGTTACTGGGGATGAGCAGTGTGTGGATCACAGGAATAGCAACAAGAAACAGATCTTTGTCTTATGATTATGTCTTCTGAATTTGCCACAATTTCTCTGAAGCTAACCCCACAGTCATCTCAAGGATCTCAAAAAAACTCAAAGCGATTCAGCCTCAGGATCTGAGGAACTCGAGGGGACTTTTTTTTTAAACTAAATCTCTAGAAACATCGTTTTAACCTGGCTTGCAACCCAATGCAACCCACCATTTATTGACTTTTGTTTTAGCCTTAATCATAACTTTTCATACTTGTGTTGATTTATTTCACCAACTTTTGTTTGTTTTTAATCTCAGAAGATTTTTTTCTTTTTCTTTTTTTCTTATAATTTTTTACTGCTTATTATTGTAAAGGTTTTTTTTAATAAAACTCTTCTTGTTGTTTTGTATGTATCTTTTTGGCTGTGCTGTTTTAATCTTGCTGCGATACAGTTTAGCCTGCATGTGGGCAGCAGAACTAAACTCAGCAGATTTCACTCGCTTTTGCACTCGTTTCTCCAGCTTTGATGATTTCTCGCTGTTTACTACAGGCAGTGATGGTAACTGATGGTAAATGATCACATTTTTTTTATGGGTGGTTCTTCGATAACACAGAGTTAAAGAAGATTCTGGACCTTTGAATGCAGCGTGTTTGTGCGTGTTATAATGGGGGTCATAATTCTTCTGCTAATCATACAGTAGGCTGCTTTGTGGTGACAGAAAAGAGAAGAAAAAGAATACACAAGCAGAAATCAGATTCCAGGGCTTTATTTACCAGCAGATGTTTGTCCCATGCTTCACAGCCTAGGGCTGTTTTCTGTGCAAATAGCTTAGAAATAGCAGTCTACTAACATGAATTTGTCTTTGTCATCCACAAATTATATATTTTTGTCATTACTTTACAGTTATTGCTTACATGCATTTGATACAATGACACAAACATCAGTCTTGAATTTGACTGGTTCTCCTACAGACCAGGAGTAACATTAGCAACCAGAAGGACTAATGTGTTTCTGTACACTCAATGGCCACTTTATTAGGGGCATCTTGCTAGTATTGGGTTGGACCTCCTTTTGCCTTCACAGTCAGCTTAATATTTAGCAGCACAGATTCAGCAAGCTGCTGGAAACATTCCTCTGAGATTTTGGTCCATACTGACATGACAGCATCACACAGTTGTTGCAGATTTGTCAGCTGCGCATTCATGACGTGAATCTTGATCACATACCAAAGGTGCTCTATTGGATTGAGATCTGGTGACTGTGGAGGACATTTGAGTGCAGTGAGCTCATGATCATGTTCAAGAAGCCAGTTTCAGATGAGTTAAGGTTTGTGACATGGTGTGCTGCCGAAAGCAGCCATCAGAAGATGGGTACAAATGGACGGACATGGTTAGCAACAATACTCAGGTAAGCTGCGGCATTTAAACAATGATCATTGGCCCAATGTATGCACCAGCAACCTGGTGAACAGGTGTACCTAATAAAATGATCGGTGAGCATATACTACTTTAAATGAAAACTTAGCTGTCAATGCACAGATTTAAATTGGTATAGTAATGTTTTGATCCAGTCAATGCTAAAATAATGAAAGCTGTTTTGCTTTAAAGGCTGTGAAATCCTAAGTCTCAAGCTGCTGTAACTCTGTGTTCCTGATATTAAACACATACTCACACAATGATGCAAATTGATCCACTTGAGTGATATCATTCAGTGTTTGTATGAAAATGCGTTATTAGAGGCACATACAAACACACACTTTCTGATAATAGCTGACTAAAAGGGTGCATTTAATTAAAACCTCAGCATCAACTCAATCAATAGCCTTTGGTGTGGAAGAGGCTGAATGCCTCTTTATGTGGTGAAATTTTCAGCTTTCACCAGCTGAAGCTGCAGACCTCAGAGTGAATTCGCTGCCTGGTGTTTGATTTGATTTTACTGCAGCTTAAAATGAATAGAGCCACAACAAGAGGTGCTCTTACGTGTTTGCTTCTGCATGTACGTCTGCGCGTGTGACTGTGCAGGAGTGCCTGATCATGACACGCACAGCACATGTATTTAAACACACACATATAAAAACAAACATGAATATAATATACTGCACATTCAGCATGTGAATAAATATCAGTCTTAATGTGTTAACATCCATGGAGAGAGAGAGAGAGAGAGAGAGAGAGACCCGTGACTTTCAGTTAGGAGCTTAAGCACCACTCCCTGGCGAAAGATGAGAAATGCAGCATGTACAGGCTGAGAAAACTGAAAAAGAAATACAATACATTTTTGTATATACAACCACTAACTAATACTGCCAGTCTTTCAAAAACACAATTTTTGTTTAAAAGCACTTGTTCTGGACATTTTTTAAAGTTCAGTATGTCATTTTTTTGCTGACGGGCACTAAAATGATCACATACCTTTCAATTTCAATGTTATCAAACACACCAAGAAAAAAAAACCTGTTATTAATATTGTTTATATAGAAAAACATGACATGAAAAAAAAAGAAAAAAGAAAAAGTTTTACCTGTTTTACCTTTTTCTGTTTACCTGTAAAAACAGAAAAAACTTATTGTGGGGTCTGATGATGGGTAACTTGTTTTTGATGCAGCCTTTATTTGATATTTATTTACTATATACAACCGCACTATACACTCACTGATCATTTCATTAGGTACACCTGATCAAGTGCTCATTGATGCAAATATCTAATCAGTCACATGGTTGTTGGTGCCAGGCAGGCTGGTCTGAGTATTTCAGGAACTGCTGATCTATGGGCTTTTTCCACACAACCATCTCTAGGGTGTCTGGGTGCCTGGGTCTAGGACCCAGGATTTTGAAATATCTTGGTATTATAATATCAGATCTGATCCTTTATTTTTATTTTCCTAGGGTTTTGGTTCTTGTTTAGCTATGGTCATGCTTTCTGTTTCTATTATTTCCTGCATGTTCCTGCCTCCCCTGTCTTTCTGTCTCCATCTGTGGCCCCATGTCTGTCTGTGTTTCCTTACGTCCAGGTCATGTTCCTCTACTTTAGATGTTCCCTTCCTCAGTATGTCTGCCTTTCCTGTATTATGTCCAGTCTACGTTTCTGTTTCCATGTCTACTTCCTGTTTTACTTTGGCAATCCTTTGTATCCTGTGCTTTGTATTCAGTTTTGCTTCCCTTGTCTCGTTTGATTCAGTTCAGCTGTGCTCACTGGTGTGTCCTATCGCCCTGATTACCTCACATGGTTCCAGCAGGATAACATGCAATGTCACAAAACTCAAATGATCTCAAACTGTTTTCTTGAACATGATGAGTTCACTGCACTCAAATGGCCTCCACAGTCACATGATAGCAATCCAGTAGGGCAGTTTTGGGATGTGGTTTAATGGTAAATTCTCATCATGGATGTGCAGCTGACAAATCTGTGTGATGCCATCATGTCAGTATGGACCAAAATCTGTGGACTGTTTCCAGCACTTTGCTGAACCCATGTCTTGAATCTCTATTAGATTATATCTAATAGAGTAGCCACGAGTGTGTGTGTGTGTTTATATATATGTATATATATATATATATATATATATATATTATATATATATATTATATAATTATATATATATATATTATATATATATATTATATATATATATATATAATATATATATATATATATATAAAGAGGA
>VUQJ01015121.1:29693-42967 GCA_015108635.1 Andinoacara biseriatus | reverse complement strand
TCCTGTAAATTATTGTAATCATCTTCTCCACCATGTTTCTGCAAAAATTCACATTTACAAAAAAAAAAAAAAAATACTAATTTTTTAATGCCCTAATGCTTTGAAATATAGAGTCCACATCAATAGTTATAATTTATTGATGCATGCGGTAATTTGCTTCATTAATTAGCCTGACCTCATTTACATAAACCTTAGTTTATCACATCATGGTGATTTAGGCAGGACATTAGGCAGGTTTAGCATCTTGTTTTTGTAATTGAAATACTCTCTCTTCTAGAACACTGACCTAACATACATCAGCTAGTGCGATATAAAAATGTAAGAAGTATGTTAAGTAGCTCCCAAAACTATCAATTTTTGTCCTGAAGAAGTCTTTTTGGTATTTTAATAATGCACTTGCCAAGATGAGAGAGACTAACTGCAAAGAAAAAGCAATCAAAGTCAAGTACAACCAACATGCCATTAAACCTTTTAATGGTCGCAACCTCTCCATATTCCAGTTCACTGCAATTAGCAATAAAATTCTTAATGGGAGTGGACTTATGATGTAGCTGTAGTGCAGGTCAAGTTTCACGGTCACGCATAAAGACCTGCACCATCAGTTATTTTCAGGGGTCTCTGACTCATAGAAAGGACATTTTTTTCTTCTGTCTTCAATTATTTTTCAGGAAACAAACAAATTCAAGTACATGAGTCAGACTTACGAAGTGCAGAATCCTCTGTGTCTGTATTATATTCAATGGGTTTTTTTTTTTATTATTTATTTCTATTTTGCCTGAACATATATGACTTTTCTGAAAATTACATTAAAAAAAGAGGGAAAAAAACACCCACCTGAAGTACAGCATTGTGTCTTGAAAGAACACAATATAACCAGCAATAATAATTTGCATTTTGTAACTTTTGCGTGTCATTTTAAGCCATTAACAACAACATAACCCTAAGCCTCACCTATTTTCCTTTTCTGGAGATCCATGCCATCACATGCCATGAAGGCAAGTTCACTGAGACTGCAGAACAGAACAAGAAGAAAAACCAGTGTGACAAGAAAGCTTCTAAAGAGATAGAGGCACAGACCTTGTTACAGAAAAGAACCACTCGGTGTCTCTACGTAACGGAGACATAAAACTGTAAGCCAAGGCAATTGGTCTGTGAGTTGAGCCAGTACTGCCTACATTAGCACACCCAGATCCGCTGGGTTTTATCAACCAAAGACTTACGCTGGACAACCTGAAACATATTTTGCATAGTTTCTCAAAATGTCATCCTCTTGAGGATGTGAAACAAAATGGTTATAGTTTTCAATAAAATATATCTAACTTGGAAAAAAATCTGTATATTATCACAGATTAACTATAAAGTTTTGTGCCTCCCCGATGAACACAAACTGAACTTGGATATATTATCCATATATCCATCAAAGTGCAGATAGTTTTCACCTTTTTTTTTTTTTCACTTGTTTTGGTTCCTTTTAGGCTTTAAAACTCGGCTCACTTGTATCATGTAACTGTGATACAAGTGATATCTCTATGAATCTAAATGCAGTGTGAATACACCATCTACAGTAGTTGTAGAATTATTCAGTGCATAGATGTACCGGTGCTTGTTGTTAAGAGGTTTGGGAGTTTGGAATTTAGTTTATGCTGATACAGGCCTGTTTATCTCAGTGTCTTTGAGTGGAATTTGAATAGTACTGATTTATGAAACCACAATGTTTATATTTTAACTTTCCTTGTCCTTTTCCAGTTCTGCACCCCTGTGCCTATGGACCCTGTTCGAGCAGATTCCTTTCCCGACACATCTTAAAAGTCAGCACAGTATATTTTATAAGCTAACAGCTCTTTCCAAACCCTTTTGAGACGCCCGGTAGAATTGTCACAGCTCAAGGTTGTTTTGGGGTGTCATCTGTATCATCTGAGAAATGAAGCAAATGAAGCTAAACTATAGAAAGACTGTCCTACTCATTCCTCCTGATCAGGGCTCAAGGTTCCACATTGTTGAAGCTGTTATCATGGCAGAGACAGGATCCTCCCGTTACAATTTGGCTTTTGTTAGAACTCGTTGACAGCATGCAGGCAAGTCTCATGCTGCCTTTGTCAAATTGGGGCTGTCTACAAAGGCCTCACAGACTCATGGTCTTGCTCACACACACACACACACTCTCTCACACACACATATATATTGCTATATCCCCCCAAAGCTCAGAGGAAAAGGAAGCACAATATTGATGACAGTCTTCACTGTCTCCAAGGCTTACTACAAAATCAACTTCCACCACACACACACACACACACACACACACACACACACACACACATATGCACGCACACACTGGAGTGTTCCAGTGTGAAGACAAACACAAGTGCACCCTTGGAGGGGGATGAAATGCACACCATAGTATACAGTCAAAGGTCTGCACATACATGCAGGCCTTTGACTGTATGTATGTGCAGGCAAGCATACAGTCTGTCCTTCATCTCAGGCGATAGTGTATTGATTATTTACTGGATTTACACTGGACAAACCACAGTCAGAATAAAGAAACACCAAGAATTTCAGGAATGGACCATGCTGTTCTGTTTTTTATTTTTCCCTTTAAGTTAATACCAAAGGATTCTGATTTGTGAATAGACTTTGAGGTGCTACATTAAAAACATAATTTCTTATTGTGATATCAGTATTATTAAGCAAAAGTGCATGATGCAGTACATGATACATGATATTTCATGATACAGGATCAGGATTTGTCACTAACATGAGGAGTGAAAGTGTAAAGTAGCATAACATGAAAATACTCAAGTAAAGTACTGCTACCGCAAATTTATTGCCTCAAATTTAACTTAGGTACTACACTTTAGTGAATGTGCTGAGTTGCATTACACAGTTATCAAGGTTGGGTTTTAGAGTGTATTTGCAATCAAGAAGGGGGAAATACAACAAATAATTTGCTGTCAAACATGAATTCGAGCTGATTATACATCTGCTTCTGGAACGTTAAAAAAAAAAAAAACACTTATTAGATGCTCAATACTCAACAGATACTCTCTGCATCAACCCATTCCACAGAATTCCTGCTCGATTATCAAGCTGCCGGCCTCGCTAAAGATCAATCATAGATCACAGTTAATGTCTCCCGTTTCAACACCCAGTGATTGCCTGGTTATTATCCCACTAATTATGACTATCATCATTATTATCATTTCTCTATTACAGTTCATTACTCCAGAGCTGAAAAAAGGATGGTATAATGGCCTAAGTGGCAGTTATTCCATTTATTGATTGGTTGGAAGGTGCAAACCTTGTTGCATGCTGTTTTCTCCTTTGACTGAAAGTGTCTGAGAGCTGACATGTTATTGCTGGGTTTTGAACAACTGGGCTGTAAAATGGTAAACTCACCATACACCATAACTGACACTGGGCAGGCATTTAATACAGTTTAATCATTGGGTTTAGTGCAATGCAGTGTAATGTCTATTTGCTGTTTAGCAGTGCTAGAAGGGAAAATAATATTTTATTATGACCTACAGGTTGTGGCAACCAAAGATCAAACAACTATTTATTTATTGAAAAGAAAATTAACTAAGGCCCAGGCATGCTTTTGTGTTCATATAGTAATTTGAAAAAATGCCTGCAGAGAAAATATTTTCACACTAAGGAAAATTACTTGATCACATTTTCTTTCAAACAAGCGTACAGGCAATTTGCTATAAAGAGCTGTGCCAATACACAGTCTGGTACCTAGCTAAACAGCAATCTGCTAGTAAATTTGTTATTTTCACAAAAATCAATATTTCATGATTTTTTTTTCCTCCAATTGGAAAAACATGGTTTTGGGTTGAGACCACTCACAATTCTGTACACTACATATTTACACATCAGGACTGCCTTCAGCCAAATTTGCATCAATCTAGGATAACCTGACAGTTCATTGTTTGTATTGATTATGTACACTGGAGTTACTGTCTTATCCAGCTTCCATTTAAGGGAGCTTTAAGAACTACCCACTATCCTGCTTGAAAATAAAGACGTGTACACGCTTGAAGACCCTTCCTTTAGGCAACATAACAGTTCAAAATCAAACACAGTTGATATTTACTCAAGAGGTTTCTCAGCAGTCTTTCAACACACCCACCCCTTTGCAAACAACCTGAGGCAATCTCCATACACTGCCTCACTGGAAAGCACAAACAGACTGGGCTGCCTACACAAGCAGACGGAAGGCTCAGTAGTTAGACTGTCCCACCTTTGGAAGGTGAAAAAAATTTGATTAAACCCTATCCTATCCTCTAAATAGTTGCTGTTTCTCGCAGTCATCAGCCTTAGTCAACAACTGACTCATAACCTCTGCTGTTAAATGCCAGATCCACAAGCTGTACCAATGCGATTATGGACATAAAGGAATATCGCATCATGATGTTGTTGGCAGAACATAATTTATCTCCAGAGGAGTCAAATATCTCTGAGTCAAGAAAAATACACTCATGGTTAGATTGACAACCATGCATTTTGGGATATAATGACATAGGCGTTGAAATGGTTTCATTAGCCATAGGGTAGATTTGGTTCAGCAGCATACAGATGATGAATAAATCCTGAAATCTTGAACACCTGACTGCTAGAGTGATGAGCTCTAGTTACTCTCTTATGCTGTAAAGGGCATTTTGCTGGTATGGATTTGAGTTTCCTCAGACTGGATCATTGCAGTGTGGAAATCAACAGCTTTGGAAGTGGGGTGAACTTCCTGCGCTGGTACAGGAAGTATATCCTCTGCTGGGCCTTTTTGATGATTGTGTCTGTATTCGATGACCACTTTAGATCCTGGGAGATTGTGGAACCCAGAAAGCTAAAGGTTTCCACAGCACACACAGTGCTGTTGAGTAAGGTGCAGGGGACACGGCTATCTCTACAGTTTTGAGCATATTCGGCTCCAGGTTGTTCTGAATGCATCACGGGGCTAGCTGTTAAACACAAGTCTGTATGCATTTTCGTCACTGCCCTTGATGAATCAGATAACTATCATGTCATCTGCAAACTTTACAGTTTTACCAGATGGGTGTTATGAGGCACAAAAGGGGGGCACCAGTGTTATTTTCCAGGTGCTGGATGTGATTCTCCCTAGTCTCACCTGCTGCATCCTGTCTCTCAGAAAGTTTGTGACCCGCTGGCAGATGGGTGGAACAGTGTTTGGAGTGGAATACTTCAGGGATAATGGCATTGAATGTCAAACTGAAGTCCACAAATAGGACCCTAGTATAAATCCCAGGGCAGTCAAGGTGTTGTTTATATAGAAGCATTCCGTCTTCCCTTGCTTTCCCAGAAAGCTTTGTGTTGTGATTTGCTCTGAGAAGCCCGGCAGATATATTGAGTTGTCAGGGACATGTTCACCCAGCTAGGTTTTGGTGAATCACAGGGCGGCAGATCTGAAAAGGTCTGTATTTATTCTATTGAGTAGCAGCAGTTCATCCATCTTACTGGCACGAGATCGGACATTCACCAGGTGAATTGAAGGGAGCGCAGACCGGACTCCCTGTTGACAGAGTTTAAACAAGTATTCCAGCTCTCTTCCCTTGTTGGCATCTCCTGCTGATCCCATTGAGAGCTGCTCCTCGTCCAACTAAGACTTCTGCAAAACTCTCCAGATGGATGAGAGACGGTGAAAAAGTTGGATAACGTGATTGACGGATGTGTAAAATTTCCTCTCTGCTGCATGTGAACAACGAGGGAGAGCTGAAAACGGAACAAAAAAAGACTACAGAAAAAGTACCAGAGAGCACAGCACCAAGGCTGCCATCCACGCTTGCATTTTGATCTTAATTTTTAATGTTATTTGGCACAGCTAAAGGTGGTGCTACAAGAGACTGAATCATGACACGTACTCCTGTGAAAGCTTTCTTTTTTGACTGTAAATCCAGCAGCATGTTAAATTTGTAAAATTGACAGTACTGTCAGAAAAACACTGAACAAATGCAGTTTTTTTTTGGAGAAAGCCTCATCTCTCTAAAAAGAACATGGCGGCATGGCTTAGTTTATAAAGATGCCTCTGAACAAACTACAAGGAAGAATGTCCTTTAGACAGATGAGACCAAAGTCAAGATGTTTGACACAAAAAACAAACAGCATATCAGCTCAAACATCTTATACCAGCTGTCAAACACGGAGGTGGAGGGGTGGGACTTTGGGCTTGTTTTTCAGCCACAGGACTTGGACACCTTGCCATCACTGAGTTGACCATGAACTTCTCTGAATATCAGAGTATTCTAGAGTCAGATATGATGTCATCTGTCTGACAGTTAAGACTTGGCCAAAACTGAGTCATTCCATGGGACAATTATCCCAAGCACAGCAGCAAATCTATCACAGAATCTCTGAAGGAGAAAAGAATCAAGGCGCTTCACAGGCCCAGTCAAGGTTTCAGGTTCAGACCTCAACCCAACTAAAAAGCTGTGGTTGGACCCTAAGAGAGCTGTGTGTAAGTGAATGTCCACAAGCCTCAATAAACTGATGCAAGGTTGTAAAGAAGAGTGGGTCAAAATTCCTCCACAATGATATGACAGACTGATTTGAATTACATGTTACATATTTTTAGTCTCATACCATAATTGCCTAAGTCATATTTTGGCCAAATTGAGATATCTGCCTAAATGGCTCTACAGTGTTAGCAAAGTAGAGTTAGGCATATATCTCAATTTGGCCAAAATATGACTTAGGCAGTTATGCTATGAGGCTATCGATATGCATTAAATATTACAGAAATTGCCTAGCTTTCTGTTTCTCAATTTCTCAATTGTAATAGGGGGTCAAATATAGCTCCTGACAAGTATTAACTGAATTATATAGCAATCAGTTACATAGGACACCCAGAAACTGAAACTTAGTGACAAATCAGAAACCAACTTACTAATAGCATTACATCAAATCAAACCAAACCCACCTTTTAATGTGAGAATTCCCAGTCACCTGGTGAGCAGAAACCATAGAAAATGAACGATTTTTAGCAACTTCAAGCAACTATGGGTGAAATAACTGCGTTTGATGCAATGTGGGCGGGACCCGCAATAAACTTACCGGCAAGTAACTGAAGAGACAACCAGTGAGACAACAATATTTCTGATTGACATATGATCTTCTGGTAAATACTTTTGAGGGTCACCTAGGAGCCAGGAACACAAAGTTCTGCTTACTGATTGAACCCCAAAGGAGCATATTTATAAATGAAAGTTTAAATTGTTTATTATTTTACCATTGCCTTTGAACACTTTGTGCATACTTGAGTGTTTCTTATTACTCTTCATAAGATTCATAAGATGTGACTCATTCTTAATATAAACTTCCAGATTATGATTAATTTATCTTTTTTCCCCATTTCCAGTCAAATCAATAGAACTTCATTCATAGTCTTGGGAGATTCATTTGAGCAGCACTTTCAGACAGAGTGTATAAATCAATTGTGTTTCTATTTACAAGTTCCTCAAACTCATTGCAAAAAACCCAAAAAAAACTTAACACTTGTTCGTGTGACTAAGTGACTTAATTGTCCTAAATTAATTGAAAAAATGCACAACACACTATATGCAAATCAGAAATCCTTTGATTTTCTATACCTACTGATCATAGTTGCTCCCATGGGTGTGCAAACGTTTTATAGCAGAAAATAAGATTTTCAAAAGCAGAAAACATCACTTCATGCTACTTTAAAGGTTATCAGTCAATGCCAAAGGATCAAATGTTGAGATCTTTAGCTCAGACTCCATGAAAAAAAAGGAAAAACTGCCAAAAACTAACCCTTCAAATGCACCATCTGTACTCATCATTACCGTATTGAATACTTTAGCTGATATTTGATTGGATCTCTATTTTAATTAGTGTGCTGAACTCCCTCTGCTATGTATTTGCTTTTTCTGTAAATTACAGGCTACTGTAATTGAAGAGGGCACAAATTAAGCATCACAAACTTGATTATGTGTGGCTACAGCTCTGACTGGCTGGTGATAGAGGGAGCCCAGTCATCTGCTTCTTTCTGAAGCTTTAAGAATGACATTTTATCCTGTGTGCGCTCATTGACAAATTGAGCAAGCGAGTCAGCAAGCGAGCGAGAGAGAAAGAGCGAGAGGAATAGTAGCAGATTACAGCATGCCAAATACATTAACATATCCATCTGGTGTCTCATTTTTCTCCACTCTCACTCACCCCATTGGCCCCTGTTGCCCCTGTCGCTGGGCTCAAGCGGGCCCATCCAGGACAAGGTCATGTTGTTGCCGTATGTTATGAACCTGCCACCTGATCCCAAAGATGCCTGTAGGGACCTGGCACACCAGCATGCTGGCAGGGTGGCAGTAGTGACTCTGTAGCTATACACTGACAGAGAGCAAGGCAGAATAATGCAATCTGGGTCATACATGCACACACATACAAATTCTGTGTCTCTACTACAGGTATTGACAATCTCTGCAATCTTAACATCTACAGTATCTTTGATACAAGTAAACAGCCAGATGGCATTACTAGAGTGCAATTAGGCATCAGGAGAAACATGGCAATATTGAATTTCTGTAAGAGTGAGAAAAGGAGGAATTCCAAAAGAGAAAAGCAGAGAAAACAGAATGTTATGCTGTTTGTTTAGTTAATACTCCAAACTTCATAGTAAGTCCCATCTAGAGCATGTATTGATTTGTTAGAAAAACTTATAACAGCAAAACCACAACCACCTCTTCATTTACCTCCTTGAGCAAATAACATTTGTTTGGAAGTTTTCTATGCCCTATAGATTCTGCAGCCTCTGATTTGAAAGGTCAAATGACCCTTGAGGATTTTATATGCAGAGCCTCAACTTTAGAGTTCAGTGAACCAGTGCCTCCGCAAAGACAAAGACAGAGAAGCAAAGAGTGAGTTCCTGAAACATGCTTTTGCCAAACCATTGTTTAACATTTCATTCTGACCCCTCAGTATGAGATGATTCAGTTAAAAAAAGGAAGATGGATAGATTTCTGCTGAGTGTTTGCATTTCTTTGCCCTCACCGTGTGTAAACCTAATGTTTATTTCAGTGCCCTTTTGTTGTAGACCCTACCCTTCTCTCAGCTTTCCTGAATCCCTATGACACCAGCAGATGTTAATAAATGCTGCATCATTCTGGCAACTTCTATGCCCCCCCTCTAGTCTACACATGATACATGTGCATACTGCACACCTCCATAATATAAAATCGTCCCATGTGTCAGGGAAAAAAAAATGGTAATTTCTTAGTCAACAGTGTTTCAAATTTTCCACATCTGCAGGCATCTGTCTTTACACACATATAAACTTGATTGACATCCCATTCTTAATCCGTAGTTTTAATGTGATGTCGGCCCACCTTTTGCAGCTTCAAATCTACAGGGAAGGTTTTCCACAAGGATTAGGAGAGTGTTTATAAGAATTTTTGACCATTCTTCCAGAAGCACATTTACAGTATGAGGTCAGACACAGGTCAGTCGGATGTGCAGGCCATCAAGTTCTTCCAAACCAAACTCACTCATCCATGTCTTAATGGACCTTGCTTTGTGCACTGGGACTCAGTCATGGGGGAACAGGAAGGGGCCATCCCCAAATTATTCCCGCAAAGTTGGGAGCATGAAATTGTCCAAAATGTCTTGGTATGCTGAAGCATTTAGAGTTCATGTCACTGGACCTAAGGGGGCGAGCCCAACTGCTGAGCTTGTGCTTGGTGATGTAAGGCTTCTATGCAGCTGCTCGGCTATGGAAACCCATTCCACAAAGCTCTTTATACACTGTTCTTGAGCTAATCTGAAGACCACATGAAGTTTGGAGGTCTGTAGTGATTGAGTCTCAGCATCCGCTGACCCCGCTCTGTCATCTGACGTGGCCTACCACTTCACCACTGTCATTACTATCGTTCTCAATCGCTTCCACTTTGTTATAATACAACAGTTGACTGTGGAATATTTAGTAGTGAGGAAATTTTATGGCTGGGCTTGTTGCACAGGTAGCATCCTATCACAGTACCACACTGGAATTCACCCATTCTTTCACAAATGTTTGCAGAAGCAGTCTGCGTGCCTAGGTGCTTGGTTTGATACACCTGTGGAAGTGATTGAAACACCTGAATTTTGAAAATATTTGCACCTGTACTGTACCTGTACGGTTGTTCCCAAGCATTTTCTTTTCCTAAAGGGGTTAAACTCCATAATTTGCATTCATTTTGATTTGAATGAATGCAAAACTATGAATTTTCCCAGATAATAGACATTTCAAGTTGCATTTAACATAGAATCATTACAGTATATACAGCTGCATTAAAAGCAGTGTGTCTGCATTATTTCCATCACCGTGCCATTGTTATTTATATTTCTCTCTCTGCCTGAGCTTTTCTTTTTGTCCCTTCTTCTGTGGGTGGTGAGGTCAAAAGATACCCTTCATACATTCATTCATAAGAGCCAGCTGGATGATGGGCTTCAAAAATATTAGCTTTCGCTCAAGCAAAGAGCTCTGGGTGCTTTACTCTCTTTTATTGTTTGTTTTTTTCACTCAATTCAAGCTACCAATTATTTGAACATTAATTCTACTTAATCAAAACAAAATTAAAATGATCTGCAGAGCAAAGCAGAAAAATTCTGTTGTCACAGCTAAAATGGATGTGTCCATAAAGACAGGCTTAAACTGCCCAAAAAACAGAGATAAAATATGTATTCTACGAGATGTGTAATTGTTAGAGGACTGCATGAAACAGTTCCCAAATCCAAAACAGAGTTTAGTTTTCTCCTCTGGATTGGTAGTGAAATTGTACTTTTATTCGTCTCTCGGTCTCTTACATTTATAAGATTTTTTTTACACAACCAATGACAAGAAATTTGACCTTTCACATCTGTTCCATTGTTTGAAAAACTTTGTATTTTATTTTAAAACTCCAACAAAAGGAATTAAAATTATTCTCAAATTCTCCACTGATGTGAACTAAACTTGGGACTGAATAATGAATTATTTATTTAGAAGCAGCACATAGTCATTGTATGACAGTGGATAACTTTCAAACACCTACAGCTATGACTAAGTGAGGTCAGCTGTTGCAGTAGCAGTTGGAGCCAAGAGAGTGAATCCGAATTAATGTGATTGCTGTTTGACAGCTCTTTACTGTAGCAACAGCATACGCACCACATATGTTACAGCGTATGAAATAGAGGCTCTTCTCCTTCATCTCCACTCTCATTACGTAAAACAAAATCTCTTAGGTCATCTGTGAAGTTATTGATTCTAAAATCAGAAAATGGTGATCTTTAACAATCACCCTCTGCAGGGTAAGCAGTAGATATAGATTCTGCAGGCAGATGTAACAGGAATTACATGCTATCAGAGAATCCATGCTGGCAAACGCTGATCCTGCTGAATCTTTTAGTGAACCTACTCCTGATGTTTCCGTAGACATAACAAATACTTTATATTTCCTACAAGATTTCTATATACTTCATGTGTTCCCTACAGTGGACTTCTATTGCAGTTGTTCACAAATGTCAGTGGCATCAGCAGGTCTTGAATCTAACAGTCATTTGAGCTGTAAATTCAATTCCTTCTCATTCCCATTGTGTCAAATAGAAAAGAGACTGGATATCAGAGAGACGTACAATATATCCTTGGGCATCTGTACCTTGATCTACCCACTGTCACTGGAAACTTAACATTAGAGTGGGTGCATCAAGTAGGGCTTTGTCACCTTTTCAAAGTTTGACAGTTTGTCCTACTTTCAGTATACCAACATTTGGTTAGGTTAAGGCATCAAAAATATTTGGCTAGGAATAGGAAAATTGTGTTTTGGGTCAGAATGTGTCTTTTTAGAATTTAAAAATTACACTTAAGGGTTTCTAGTGTTTAAATGTGATGCCAAAAGGTCCTGCCCACGTCTCCGTAAGTGATAAAGTCAGGAGTAAGACTGGGCTGTGTTGCCAGAGGATATCTTGTCTCTTTCAAATGCTTGTGGTTTTGAGAAAACAGCAACAACAATAATTATGTAATTTATTCCAGTTCCAAAATAATGTGTAATTTAAATTTTGGCTCATTTTACAAATGTACAACAATTTTCCGTATGCAAGCAGTTCTCTGATTAAGTTGCTTATTTTCAGGGAATTTCCTATATTAGTCCAATTTACCTGCAATCTGCAGCAAACCTGGTTTGTTCTTTAAGCTATTTTTTTTAAATAAATTAAACAAATTAAACTGCACTTCATCCAGCAATTATGTGAGCAATTAGCATTTTTTACACTATTAATTTGCAATGTTTCCTCCCAGAAAAATTACCCATCCCAAATAGACCCATAAATCATACAGTTAGTTGGAAATATTTGTTAAGGTTTGTTAAGGTTGGTTGTTGTAATTCAAAATGACAGAAATATTTGCCAGTATTGCCAGTGACTGGGATTGTAAGGGCTGAGTTATATACTTATACAAACTCATCTTTTACAATTTGTTATTATGGCGTTCCATCTCTGCTTCTGTCAGAGCACAGGTCAGAAAATAGGAATGATAGGTTACTCTGTGGGTAAAACCCTTGACTTGACATCAGCTGGCATTTGAATTGCTTCTTTAACCCCTTTTATTAATGCTGAACCTGCGATAGCAGCAACAGTGAGACACAAGAGACTTAATTCCACAAAAAGATTCAGGCCAGCTCTTCGCTCTGAGGCATCCGCGGATGCTTTACGCACAATTAAGGACTGTCTGGGTGTGCTAACGTGCGTATGTGTTATAATACTACACAACGCATGCTGAAATGCAAGCCAAATGTTATATGTTTTTGAAAGCGGATCCTATTTGCATAAGAGTGTGCGAAAAAAAAAGTTCAGAATACATCATTATGTGATACACTCAGAATGCATGAAAATACTATTTTTCATATTTTTAGAATTGAGGGTGAGGGTTAAAAGAAACTCTTAGTCTTTTACCAGCTGATTGTTAATTAAAGAGAAGAATTCACTTATGCCAGTGATTTTGTGTGTGTGCTCGTTTGTCTGTATTCAAATAAAAGAGAAAACCCGTCCTCTATGCAAAGGTATGGCAGTGCATCGGCATTAAGGGTTCATCAGAGAGAATAAATGTATATGAACAAGATTTCCCTTACAAAGTGCTAACTCATTCTGAGCACAGACAAATTGTTCATATTCAAGCTGCCCCCTAATGTCATTTTCTAAATTCATTCTGACATGGGAGCTCAAAATGAAATGAAAGCCTACTGCTTTCATCATTATTGTGTTATCACCCCCCCCCCCCCCCCCCCCCCCCCCCCCCTTAC
>VUQJ01015121.1:18410-29673 GCA_015108635.1 Andinoacara biseriatus | reverse complement strand
TTCACCTCATTCCTTAAACAGTGATTCACCTTCTTCCAAGCCCACTGGGATCTTTTTATAACCAAACCATACATTAAACATGTACCGCATTAAGCAGATGCTGTACTGATGTCACCAGTCTCCAATAAAACTGCACCATTATTCTCAATATGATAACACAAAACAGACAGTCACTAAACATCCTGTGCCCTCCAGAGATACTGGCATCCCTGTTAAAATGAGCAAAAGAGGCAGAACAATAAAAGAGAAAAATAGCACAGATGAGTCATGCTCTCTTGCTGCTCACTATTCAGTGTTATAAAATTACTATCATTCATTGTAATCACACTTTTCTACAGGGTCTGGTGTCATGCACTCAAAAGGAAATGCACAGTATTTTACAACAACCCACATTACAAAAAATGTACATTTCTCTTTGATTGACATACAGTAGCTGTTGGTAAGATATTCAATATAATCTGGATTCTTGGTCAGTATGTCTGTGTAGATTCTCAGTCATCCAGGTCATGGCAGTCTTGAGAGCTTGAAAAAGAAAGACTTCTTCTTTTGCTTCTTTCTTTTCTAAAGATGTCCAGTTGCTTTCTTTTTCAAAGCTCTCAAGACTGCCCTTGGCCAAATGGATATCCACTTAAACTTATTATCCTACAGAAGAAACAGAGACAATTAGCCAAAAAGAGAAAAATGCAGTCAAAGGTGGAATTCATTTGTTGATGCTTGATGACAGTATCCTCAATACCACTTTGAAGTATAGCGCCAGAGGCTTTTATTTTAAAACTATATTGTAACCAAACCTGTTTTATGTAAACATTGTTGTCTTTTCCTCTCACGCATAAAAAAAAATGCCGTTACTGTTTTTGTGTAATGACATTAAAGTTCACAGTTTGTGCGGGAAATAGTAACAGTGTGAATACCATTTTAATTATGTGTCACCGTGCAAAATCTATAAATTCTTCTTGAATGTCTAGGAGCATAAATCCACAGTGAGAAACATCCCTCCTACATAAGCACAGCATGCGAATCACCTCACACACACACGCACACACACAAGCGTGCTCACTAAAGAAGGAGAACACACAAGAGGTTTATAAAGCCTCTGTTGGATGTTCAGTCTCATTAGAAGTGTTTCCTCATGAATAACATTATTCAGGATGAATCACTTGATTATAGATTTCTCTGTGTGTGCCGCCTATGTGGGTCGACAGCTTTCTCTGCATGCATCTGTCTGTGTCTGTGTGTGCGCATCTTGCCAGAATAAACAACAGTGGGAAGTGCCAGTCAGTGAAAAATGGGCACCACCTCTCTTTGCTCTCCTCCTATTGATTTAATCTCCAGCCCTTTGCCACTCGCTGCCAAATCTGTCTTCACAAAACACATCTAAGGACAATGCCTTCCACTTGGGTTTTGTTTGCATGGCTCTCTGAAATAGGCCTAAATAACCATGGCAGGATATCAGAATATTTTCTGAGGGAGTTGGGATTTTCTTTGCTGCTAGTTGTTTAGCACCTACATATATTGGATACCTGTATGCCGTATTTATGGCCTTTTCACATCACTTCTTCCGTAAATGAAATCTTCTTTGCAGCTATTTCTAACAAACATTCTTCAAATTAGTTAAACAAGGACGTCTGAGTTATTGCAGATTACAAGGACACAATTTTATTATATTAAAACTCTTTAATGTGATAGTAATGTGTTGTGAAAGTTTTTGTTTGTTTGTTTTTTCCCCCCCTGCATACTGATAACAATTGTATTTCTGATAGGAGGATTCAAAGACTCTACCGCTTCGAGGTATTCTAGAGATTTTTCTCCTTGGCTTGCTCTCCCATGTAAAATCTCAGTGTGCAAGGTTCAGGGCATAGGCCTTATCCCTACTGATTGGAAAGCACCTCTCGTCTGGAGGTGCGATCATAACGGAGTCTGTCTGAACCCTGTGGATTTTCTCTGGTGGCAGGCTTACCTACTGGCAGCAGCTTGGCTGTCTCATCCAGGTTTGCTGCAATTACAAAACCTCTGGCAGTGAGTTGTTCTCATCATGTCCATATGGGAGGCCAGTAAATGAGAGCAACTGACTAGAAAAAGAAAAAAAAGTTTGTTCCTTACGCACGTCTGCAGCCACTTCCCACTCTGCACACACACCATCACCTCCCCCTCTCAATCTCATTGTGCTGGCAAATTAAAATTCACGGGTTGCCAAGCCATCCATTCTCTCTCCGCTGCTTAATTGTCTCGAAAATTGAGGAGATTACTGGGTGCGATTTATGTACAAATAAGAATCTGTCAGAAACCTGGCAGTGTATACATTGACATACACACATTGAGTTGATGAGCCATAGGCAATGACCAGCTTGGCCTTTGTCCATTTGCAGCACTTTGGGCAAGGTATGCTTGCAGAAGTGGGCAAAACAGTTGGGCGGGGGGAATCACACAGATCCTGAAAATCACACATTGGTGTGTTTTAAATTTAATCAGCGTAGTGTATATCATTGTGTCTGCGTTTAATGTGAATTCTCCCTTTGAACATCTGGTATCAGTGTAGCTCATCTT
Organism: Andinoacara biseriatus; assembly: GCA_015108635.1. Taxonomy (NCBI): domain Eukaryota; kingdom Metazoa; phylum Chordata; class Actinopteri; order Cichliformes; family Cichlidae; genus Andinoacara; species Andinoacara biseriatus. The sequence continues at coordinate 27,129 of VUQJ01015121.1, read as the reverse complement.
CATTGTTGTTGTTAGTGCCTTTAGCTGTGGCAAAGGATGGGATCAGATCTCTTTGGAATACTCATGTAAGAAGCAAAAACGTGCACATTTGTCGTGTTGTATGTTTTTGGAAAAAAATTTTTTTAAGTTTAGACACATGTACATTGCTCTAGCTGTGTAGTTGTCGTTAGTGACGGTCTCAGCGATTGGTCACATATCTCGTAACATATTGCCCGCAAGAAGAATTTAATTTTAAGGGCAGATGTAGGAGCATGCCGGTGACTTACGACAGCAATTTGATGTCATATTCATGTCTACAGGAACCTGTGGGTCTGTATGTAAATGTGCAGGTGTGCTAAAACCACCTGTTCTCTCCTGAGATGGAGCCAAATGAGGCAGTGTGATTATGGCCTTACAAATGTATGAATGTTATCTCACCTCTTAGACCGCTGTAGCTCAATACCACCTATCCCCATCCCTCCACGCTTCTACTTCTCCTTTCATTCAAGCCCATTTCGGCTAAATCCAATTTGTTATGGTTTCAAATAAGGCCTCGTTTTCTCTGTCTTCTCACCACTTCAAACAAAGTGGCTTCTATTATTGCTTGTCCAATTTGGAATAGTTTTCCCCCATTTTTCTGTCTCTTCAGGTCCACTCTAACAGTGATGCTCAATAGGGAGTGTAAAGTCAAGATGCGCAGCGCAAGGTGTAGAAAGTGAAAAGCCTATACACAGCTTTATGGACATGCTATTTTTGTAGGTTTAGGACATTGCTGGAATTTTGTGTTACCTTTCTGCTTTTGTAACGATGCAAATGCTGGTACCCTCTTTACTGGTGCACGTGTGTGCATGTGTGCATCTATACACAGGGTGATATGTGGTTTTTTTAAGAACTTGTACTTTCTACTAAAAAAAACCACCGCAGTGACATTAAAAATGAGATTTAAAATGTTGATCTTAATAGCTAAGAATGCAACAGTAAAATGTATATATTTATTTATAAAGCATATCTCTGAGCACACATTTGGTTTCTGAATTGTTCAGTAAATTTAAAGTGTTTTACTCCAACATTCTTGCTCCTATGGGTCCTGTTTTTAATTGAAAAGCTGCCTCTGGGTTGATGCTTATGGAATACCGCCTTTGATTGCATTGCCAAGCATTTGGCAGTTATGAGGGCTTTTTCACAGCTTTGTTGTTGATTCATAGGAATTATGAATATAAAACAACAATGTGGTTGTAAAAATGATGATATAAATAATTATAATAATACTAATGTTGACTTGATGGTGATGGTGATGAAAACAGATAGTGATGTTAACTTGCATGTGTTTGCTTTCTAGAAATTAATGTATGCTGTATGCAAATGAACTTACAGTAGAGGAAAACAATTTCTTTATGCGTGTGTTTGTGTGTGTTGTGTTGCAGGGAATGATGTATCTGGAGGAGCGCAGGCTGGTTCACAGGGATTTGGCAGCTCGAAACGTTCTGGTCAAATCTCCTAACCACATCAAGATCACTGACTTTGGCCTGGCTCGCCTGCTGGATGTCAATGAAAAAGAATATAATGCTGATGGAGGAAAGGTAAATCGTGAAATCACCTTCAGAAACATTATGTATAGTGTCTCACAAATAATCTATTCAATAGCCAAATTTGGTTCATTTGTTTTGATAAATATACATTTACTTTCTTTATGGGAGTTAGACTTGATCATCACTGCCACGCTTAGAAATATTGAGCTACAGCTAGCAGACACTTATCTAAAGAGTTTCTTGGCTGGGATACCTTCTTTTGTACTGTTCAGAAAGAACGATGCCTTTTTAAATGCCAGAAGACTGTTCACAAGCAGGATAAGCCATCAATGCCACTGCTGAACATGTTCACCTTGGAGTGTGAAATTACAACCTCAAAAAACATGAACTAACAACTACATTTCATAGATAACATTCCTAAGAAACTAATTATAGGCTGGGCTGAAGTTGTCAGAGCTTGTGATTGGGAAAAAATGGTTAGCAAGAATTTAACATAGTCAAGTTGAAGGCTCGTGTTGTCTATAGGGACGAAATTCTTTTCTTTGATCTGAAGTCTACTATTTTTTTTTTTGTTGTTGCCCTCTTTCACTCTGTTTCACATTTTCCTTGTGTCTTCTGTGCTCTTCATCTATTCTCCTATATGTGTCACACATAGAGCAGAGTAGAGCAGGCGCACTCTTAACAGAGGAGAGAAGGTGAAGTGAAGATAATGTTACTTGAGTTGGTGACAACAAGGAAGGAGGGTCATTTTAAAAGGGATCAAAGACTTTGTTGTTCTTGTTTTTTTTTAAGCTCAAATGGATGTAACCTGCTATAAGTTGAGCTTCAGATGTCCTGATTGCCAGATTTTATTATCTTCAAAAAGACCCAGATCAGCCGTTTTAAACTAAATAATGTGCTGCTGTGTTTTGCTCTGTATAGACTGACTAAAATCTCTTCTGACTCTCAGTTTCATTTGCATTTGCTCCAGACATTTAAAATATGTTAAAAATGTTTTAATATAAAGACTTTCATTATTCTGACCTTAACTTTTAATGAAGTATGCACTTTGAATGTTAAAGTATCTAGTAGCTATATATATGTAACTGGCACATTAGTACTTGTTGTTACTTTTCCAATTAGTCCTGTATGATCACTTGATCTTGTAATAAGGGACCATCTACCTCAGTTATTTGTTGAATGTGTATAATTTAGGAGATATAGTATTATTGAGTTACTATTTTGGACCTCACCACTGACATGTTGTAAAAGACAATAGACATTAACATTAATGAGGGTTTCATATTCTGTGAGAGGAACGTAGCCCATCACAACGGACAGTTTCACTGTATTCTGCTCTGCTGGAGCGTGTTATTTACCTTTGGGGATCTCAAAACCCTGTAAACATAGTAAACAAATACTGTATGTCCTTGAGGCTCTGCTTACATGAAGTTCTGACCTCTTCTAATCTTTGTTTATCCTCTGCAGCTTCTGTATTTTGTTTTCAAACCCTCTTTACTCAAGAAAGTCTTTTTCATTTCTATCTTAACCCTCTTTCCAGTGTCTCTGACATGGTTTATGTCAGCAATGAGCACTGTAGTATTTTCCCCTTAGCTGAGTGAAAGACAGGCAATCTGACCTTCGATATCCCCTCCTCCCAGTTTCCATCACTGTAATCAATGGAATTGGCCTTCAAATATAATTACAGTGTTAAGCTGCATCTCAGATCACCATGTTTTTGCCTCACCTTATTTCAACATAGCTGGAGCTTTTGTGTGTGTGTGTGTGTCTTATTTTTCCTCAAACTTTGTTTACATTTATTGTGATTCACATCTCTGCTCTCCAATCTAGTTGGCATAGCTTTGCCAAAATGGTTCATTATATTGTGCGTCAACACTCAACCGGCTGATTTAAATTTAGTTTAATTTCAAAACTTGTCAAATTTGCATTTTCCTTAAGAAAAAAAGATTAATAGTGATTTGTGTTAATGGCAAATGTTATATATACATGATGCTAACATGCTATTCTTTTTTTAACAGATGCCCATCAAATGGATGGCCCTCGAGTGTATTCATTACAGGAAGTTTACTCATCAGAGTGATGTTTGGAGTTACGGTAAGTGTCCTTTGAATATAACTATGACAGTTGTGAGATATAGATAAAGATACTGTCCTGATAAAGATACTGAACTTCATCCAGTAAATTTTATAGAGAAAAGCCGACACTGAAAAAAAAAAACAATGTCAAAAATGGATGGCCAGGATGTTAATGAAATACAGAATCTCATCATTGTCATTTTTTTGTCAGTTGCTGGGCAACATATGACGATATAATATATCGTTGCGTAATTCAACTTTTGTGGCTATAAATGCAAAATTGAATTAATTGAATTGAAATTAAACAATAGAATAACTTTAAGGTGCTATAAGTGCATAAACACTACAAATGGTTATAGCACATTGCTGGGTGATTGATGGGCAACAAGATCACATCATAATATCAGATGTCCCCGAGAACCTTAAGGGGTCTGAGGTGTACCTGTGTGCCAACTTTGGTTGCTCAGCTCCTTATGGTCCAGGAGGAGTTTGCAGACAAAGAAACAAATACACACAACAAAACAAGAGCCTGCAGAAATAAAGGGAATGGGGAAGAAAATGTCTACCCGTGGTTTGAGGTCGAATTTGTTCAAGGCCATCTTGATATTCTTGGTTTTATCAATTATTTACACACAGTTCCATTAAAAAAATTGGAGGTACAAGGCAGTGAGGAAGAGAACAGAAAGACAAGGAGAGGGCAGAGATCAGGAACGCCCATCTATCCATTCATTTTCTTCCACTTATCCGGGTCTACTTCACAGGGGCAGCAACCTAAGCAGAGAAATCCAGACTTTCTTGTCCCTAGCTACCTCCAGCCAAGATGTGCAGGAGCAGTGGCTCTATTCTAAGCCCCTCTTCAGTGACTGCACTCTTCACCCCATCTCTAAGGGAGAGGCCAGCCGTCGCGGCCTGCATCAGTAATCTCATTCTTTTGGTCATTACCCAAAGCTCATGACCATGAGATACTTAAACTCCTACACTTGGGGCAGCAACTCTTCCCTGACCTGGAGTGGGCACCCCACCCTTTTCTGGCTGAGGACCATGGCCTCAGACTTTTAGGTGCTAATTCTCATACCCGCCTCTCCACACTCGGCTGTAAACTGCTCCAATGTGAGCTGGAGGCAACATCCTGATAAAGGCAACAGGACCACATCATCCACAAAAAGCAGAGATTCTGAAGCCACCAAAGTGGAAGACTTCCACTACAGGGGCTCTCTCACCAAGGAGTTGTTTAACTAGCTCAGTGACCTTATCCCAAGACTCAGTGGGATTGAGGTCCTCGAAGTATTCTTCCCTCCTCAGTTGAAGTCAGCAGCACCCCACCCACACTATATGCTGTGTAAGTAGTATCACTTTACCCTCCTGAGTTGCCCAACTTTTTGCCAGAATTACTTTGAGGCAGTCCAAAAGTCTTTTTCCATGACCTCACTGACACTCGTGTTTTTGTTTCAACCACCGCCCAAGCCACAAACAGCCTGGCCTGTCAATACTCATCAGCTGCCTCCAAAGTTGGGCTCAGTGTCTTCAGGCTCACTCAGAATACTATTGAAGTTCTGCTGGAGGTGGGAGTTGAAGACTTTGCGGACTGGAGCCTCTGCCAGGTGTTCCCTGCGCACTCAGGGAACACTCTCCTACAAAAACTTGGCTCCCGTGACCCTTCAAGTGAAAAGACCAGCCAAGTGACAGTGAATAATAGATGACACTTTTCAAAGAACTCATAAATTTGTAAACAATTTAAACTGTGCTTGATAAAGTCCTGAACATTTTACCTCCTTTGTTAACTTTCATGAGCATCAAAAACTATTTGAGTGGTTGATTCTGTCCATGGTGGTTGATTTGAATGGTGAACTGTCAAACTTTTATCCAAGCCAGAGATCTGAGTCATTGTAATGTTTACATACCTCTTACTGAGAAAGACATTACCCATAGCATGCAATACAACACTCAAGTACCATGGTTAAAATCAGAGTTGTGCCCATGTGGTCCTGTTGTTTATGAATGTTGTTTCTTTGCAGTGACAGTAGACATGGAAAAACTGAGACAAACTGGTGAAATGACATTTACTTTTCCTTAAGACATCTCTTTTTTTAAATGGCTGTTTCATTAAGGTTTTCAAAGTGTACTCTTACACTGAAAGAAAAGAAAAATTTAGGAGGTGTTTTTGTTTTCCTGCTTCCACCTACCTAAGATCCATTTGGGCTGTATGTGTGCCACGAACTACAATGCAACTGAAATGCATTTCTATGTGTTCTTCTTTTTCCTCTTCTTATTAATCTATCTGTGTTGTGCCCTTATATAACTACTCCTTCCGTGATCTTTTAGGTGTAACCATTTGGGAGCTGATGACCTTTGGAGGGAAGCCATATGATGGGATTTCTACCAGAGATATCCCAGATCTTTTAGAGAAGGGAGAGCGTCTTCCTCAACCACCCATCTGCACCATTGACGTTTACATGGTCATGGTCAAATGTAAGTAAGGGGACCCAAAGAACAGAAACTCCCTTTTTTATACCAAGTGCAAAAACTCAAAGTACACTCTTAGAATTGACAAATACTGTGTCTCAGCTAGTTTTGAGGAGATTCCACATGGTTATGTCCACAAGAAGGAAGAGTTCAAAGGATGCTGCAGCAAAAACTCTATTTAAAAATTTAAACTGTATATGTACAAATGCAGAAAAGTGCATAGACATTCTTGTTGAGATTTAAAAACATGTGCATATGCATGGTCTTCTTTCATTTTATGATTTAAATTTAAAATCACTGTGGCAATGAAATGAATAGCAAAGAAAAAGCTGAATTTCACTGAATATAAAATTGAGGCACTTTTCTGTGACAGAGAATAGAAAAAAGTGTTTTTATTTGGTGATGGCAACTACTGAAGAGAAAGTGCAATAGAATACTGCAATTCTATAGTTTAGCCCAACTTTTTTCCTTTGAATTGATTATACTTATCTGAAATTTAAGGGGACTTTAACACAAAGCATGAACAGTTTGGCCTTAATGGTCAGTCACTGCTGTTATACTGTCAGGAACTGGGGTCACAGGTGGCAGTATACCCTCTGGCCACTGCTGACAGGACAAAGTCTCGGTGCCAGCATCACTCCAGCCTACTCGACCGCTCTCCAAGGTTCAGCCTCTGGCCATTACTGTCACCTTGGCTTTTACGGTCACCCTCAACCTGCGCCAATCTGGCAAGCGGACACAAACACAGCAGGGAGAGGTCACTGTCACCTGCCTGTTACCCAACTTCTTTATGCACTACTGCACATACTGAACAGGCTCATGTACTCAACACATTTGTGAAGCTTTAAATAATTTAACTATCCCCAGCTTTATTGGCACTAATAATAGTTATGCACCAAGACAAAAGATGATCGATTTTGCATGTGAAATGTCTTGTATCTGTAGTTATGTTCTCATGTCTAAAGCCACGTTTCTCCATCATTTCCCTGGATACCTAGTCAGCCTGTACTCAAGGCCAGACCACATGATTGCTTTGGCATTGTATCCTCGTACTCACAGGGAAACTGGCAGAAGAGCACATAGCTCCATATGGCCATTCTAGCAATGAAATGGTATTTATATTTAAATTTGAATAATGAAGAGAACTTTATTTAAAATAACCCAGTCGGTCATTATGGAACATATGGAATGCATAGTTTAAATTGAAACTCTCTAGAAGTGAGGAAGATCATGGCCTGTTGTGATTTGATGTCACTGATCTCAAGTTTTTACAAGTTAGCTACCATTTCTTTGTTACCAAGACCTTCCCACAACAATCAGCCCAGGGATAATCCACTACATCTTCCCCATTAATACGCATACAAAAACACCAGACTCTACTACCACCACCACTTAATAGCATAATGGGTGGATAATCCAAAGCTACTTTCAGAGCATATGAAAGATTTTTCACCATCAAACCCCCACTATAAAGATGCCATAATAGATTTAAATTCCTATATTGTCCAGTCAAGAAATGAGTCAAATAATGTCAAATTGCTCACTTTGCCTTAAAAAAAAAGATTTTCCCTTAATGTTTACTATCACAAGTAATGCACCAACAGCCAGTCTGACTATGGGAAGAAGGAATATATGTGCTCCAGTGGTAGACCTCTTTATCATCTTACACTTACTCATACATACCCCTTCCTCATGAATTATTCACTCTGTAGAGACATTTGCATGTCAAAAAATAATGTGTTTTTAGGAGCTCCAAAGATGATATCAAAGTCAAATTATTATGTGGGCTGTAATGCAAATAATATATATTTGACTCAGTCTACGGAGGCATAACCCTTGACACTAAAGTGGGAAGACCACTGAACTGCACTGCCAAATCACCACTGACACCTTCTCAACACATTGCTCTGAATACTTATATGGAGTAACGGTAAGTTCACAGAGTAAGAAAATACATGATCCTGATGGGTGTAGATGAGGCTTCAAATTTAATGTTAACTGGAAAAGATTGTCGTCAGCCTGTACTTGTTATTTTTATTTGAAACTTCATATTGGTAAATATTGGTTCATATTGGTTTTTCAGGCTGGATGATTGATGCAGACAGTCGACCCAAGTTCAAGGAGCTGGCTGCTGAGTTCACACGAATGGCTCGAGATCCCCAGAGATATCTGGTCATCCAGGTTTGTAAATCTAATTGATGGTATAGGAATAAGTATCTTATCTTTAGAGTGTGTCTCCTGTTGTGCTTGTTTCTACATTCATTTTTCATTTAGAGATTTTTTTTGTTTGTTTCCTATTTCTTTGATTCAATAAATGCAATTAAATTAAATTTCTCTAACACAAGTGAACATTAATGAAACAAATCTTTCATTATCCATTATATTTTCAAAATAATGAGTAAAAAACAGCCTATAAATCTGACATAAATAATTACATTTATAACATATTAATTAATCTATTAAATTACTCAGAGTAGAACAGTAATTTTTAACCTTTGGAGATAATTTAGGAATTTCAGGAACTGGTCCATACCCCAAACACTCCCCTTCTGCATATAAAGTACATAAATGCCTACTTCCACCCCACACCCAGTTGTTCTCATTTCTGTGCCCCACCCTCCTTCTGCTGTTTCTTTGGTTATCAGCCTTTCTCATAGGTATCAGGAGTATCTG
>VUQJ01015121.1:8370-18390 GCA_015108635.1 Andinoacara biseriatus | reverse complement strand
AGGAGCCTCCATCGATCACCAAAGCACATCCTCTGACCTATTGCTTCATCATCAATAACTGTTTATCATTTGTATTTGGGGTTGGGGCCTTGCTAGTGAGCAGCCTTTTGGTAATGTGTTTGTGGTGGTCTTTCAGCACACACACACACACACATCAACATGCATCTTTTCTCAGGGTGATGATCGCATGAAGCTGCCGAGCCCCAGTGACAGCAAGTTCTTCCAAAGCCTCTTGGATGAGGAGGAACTGGAGGACCTGATGGATGCTGAGGAGTACCTGGTGCCCCACACCTTCAACATTCCTCCACTTGCATACACTCCTCGCACAAGGATGGACTCCAACAAGGTATTTTCTTTTACGCATCTGCAGCTCCCTTAAAACAATTTAAATATGTGGAAGAAATGCTGAAGATACATTTACATTGTGTTATTAAGGTGTATTATTATGTAATTATAGTGTGCTTTGCAGTAGCAATAGATTGTGTAAACATAGGAACATAGGAATTAAAAAAATGTTTAGACTTCACAGCATGTTTTCATCCTAGCACGTCAAATACTGCTATTCTGGCAGATGCCACTGGCATCTGTGCTGTGACAAGACAGAGATTAAGTCCACATTTGGAGGCTGGAAGGGTGGTGGTGGTGAAGTAAATCACAAGTTTGCCAGATTTTGTTCTGCATCGGTTTCACTTAATGATTAGTTTTAGGTTTTCTAGTTGGCCTGGCAGAAGGTACAATCCTGTGATAGGTTTAGAAAAAGGCCATGGATTAGGTGTAAATACACCCCTTCACAATACCAAGCCTGCATGTTAAGATATCCAACTAATTTGTCTATTTTCTTCTGTTATGCACCCAGCTGGCAGTGGCGATATGAGCAATTAGAGCTCTTAAATGATCTGCTCTCGTCTACGTTAAAAAAAAATCTAAAAAGAGCTTTAAAATCGATGACAGATCTGGTTAGCCAGCTGGTTGAACATGTGATTGTATTAGCACTCCTAATGTAGTCATTGTCAAGGTGGATAGGCTATTGATTTTAACTGTTTTTGATGTACCCCCTTAGCAATTAATTTGTTTTTGTTGCTCTGTTTTATCAGAATATTAAGCTAGCAGTAACAAGGGTAATAGGAGGTGCCAACTGCCATTAATCACGATGGTTTTCTATATTGTACTTCAAATCTCTGTACCTTTGCTCAGGTCCACAGGCTTCCACAGAAAAAAACATTTAGCTGAAATATCTAAGTGTAATATCTATAAATATCTAACTATAGCTACATTGAAAATAAGATTACATGTGCTAAATTAAACTATAATGCCTGCATGTGCACTCAACCACATACAGGCATAAATCTCTAAACCTCTTGCAACAATCTACAGTAGGTAAGCCAGGTTATGTGTCCCAAGTTCATTCTTACAGCAGTATTGGCCTTTTTTCATTATTTATGTCATGTAGTGTGTGTACTTGTGCAAAATGAAGCTCTTCTTTAATTAGTTTAAGTTTTATTTTGTGTGTTATTTTACTTTTGTCATTACATTTTTGTTTCTTATCTTTTAATTTGACATGGTCTCTGGATTACCATCTATTATTACCAGTTCTTTTTGAGCGTAACAGCAGGGTGGCTGGTTGAGTATCATAATGAAAAATGTGGCAATATAGCCAAAGTACTTATTCAAATCATTTAGATGCCCTCTAAAGTGATATGGGAATTGGTTCTCTTAGTGTCTACTGTAGGACTCTTCTGTTCAAGCACAAAAGATTGAGGCCTTAAAACTGCACTCACACAGCTTTCTTAGTTTCACTCTCATTTGTCAATTGCTCTCCCATTCTCTTCGTCTTCCTTTGTCTTTCTCCATTGTGAAACTGTGGTAACTGCCTTGTTTGGAATTTAGGTTTACAGCGCGATCTTCTCAGTTCTTGAACAGCTCAAATGTTTATTGTCTTTCTTTGGACTTAAATCTATCTTAAAAACAGTCACACACACTGAATTCAACCATTTTGTATTCCAGTATCCCCCTGTGTTTATGTCAAGATAAAAACGTCCCCTGAATGCCAATGAGAGTCATGTTTTCAACTTGGTTTGGTGTATTTCAGAGGGTTACTGATATAACTGGAAGAAATTTGCTCCACAATCACTTGAACATCCATCCATCCATTTTCTTGACCACCATATTTAGAATTGTCGTTAAAATGTATGCTAAAATCCAAGATTTTTGAATAGTAATTAAACACTTTCTGGTTTAAAAGGATGAACATATTTATGAAAATGAAAATTTTGATAAAAAGGTGAATGGAGCATTTTACTCTTGTCTACTAAATATTTCATACTTTACTTCACACTAGATTAAGTGTCTGACCATCTTCCGGGTACAAAGTAATACAGCTATAAATGTGTTGGAATATGATTTAAATAAACTGTACAGTTTTATTTTTGTGTTGAGCTTAATGATGATATTTTTCTTAAAATACTGAGATCGAAGGCGATGACAAATGACGAGGTATAAATGAGGATTGAAAGAGAGAAATGTAGTAGCTATACCTGCAGTTACACTGTAATGAGGAAACAGCATGAGCTCTGAAGCCTCAACTAATTGCTTCTTCTTACAACGTAGAGCACTGCATGAGAAAATGAAGAAGACTCCACTAGTAATATATCATCAAGGAAAAAGAATGATGCTTTTACACACTGAAAGTGAGCATGTCCCTCAGATATTTCCTTTAAAGTTTCTGATAATCCAAACAAGGGTTTGAGCAAAATGTTCACAGTAGTCCAGCAGTCACAGTTTAATTTAAAGCTGCTATTTGCTAATAACTCATTCTGTTATCAAACCAAATTTGATACCATACTGCTTTTTTTTTTTTTAAGCACTTTAAAACAACCACAGCTGACACACAGGGCCGTACATTAAAACGTCCATCCATCCCATCCATTCTCTTCCACTTATCCATGGCTGGGTTGTGGGGGCAGGAGCCTAAGCAGAGAAGCCCAGGCTTCCCTCTCCCCAGCCACCTCCACCAGCTCATCAGGAGTGACCCCAAGGCGTTCCCAGGCCAGCCGAGAGATATAATCTCTCCAGCGTGTCCTAGGTCTACCCCGGGGCCTACAAAAAATACAATAAATAAATAAATAAAACACTTTACGTGGCTAGTAGAGCAGAGGCCGAATGTGATCAGTAACTGGGTAGCTAGTAATAACTTAATAATAACATAGCTTGTATGTTTCTGTTGAGAATTTAAAGTCAGTAGTATTTCCTGTTTTAGATTTGTATTAATAGACTTTACTAAATTTGTTTTGCATTATTCATAGTTCAAAATAATCCTTAATTGTCTTATTACAGGCTTTGATGAAGCTCCTCAATTTATCCTCTGTCTGAAAAAAGCCATCTGGCTTTTCACACGTTTCTCAGAAGTAAAGATGGACAGAGGTTCCTCAGTCTGCAAAAAACTGTGTCTACAAATTGTGGAGCAATTTTAGAATGAAGTTTGTTAAGGTAAAATTGTGAAGATTTGAATATCTCTTCATCTACGGTACATAATATCATCAAATGTTCAGAGAGTTTGGAGAAATCTCTGTGCGCAAGGGACAAGGCTGAAAATCAATATTGGATGCCCATGATCTTCAGGCTGTCAGGCGGCACTGCATTAAAAACAGCCCTGCTTCTGTCATGGAATTCACTGCATGGGCTTCCAGAAATCAGTGTTTGTGAACACAGTTCACTGTACCATCCACGCATGCAGGTTAAAACTCTATTGTGCAAAGAAGAAGCCATGATCCAGAAACGCCTCCATCTTCTCAGGGCCAGTTTAAAATGGACTGAGACAAAGTGGAAGGTGAATCAGAATTTGAAACTCTTTCTGAAATTCTGGACCTATTTTTTCCTTAAATAGTGCATTTAATCATTTAATCATAATCATTTTATATATGTTCTATTGTGAATAAAATACGGGTGTATGAGATCTGTATATCGTTGCTTTTTGTTTTTTAATTGGCATTTTACACAGTATCCCAACATTTTCAGAACTAGGTTTAAACATGTGCTGACCTCATAATCTGGAATTTTAGCCATGTTTCATAGAACTGTCGTACCAAAATTTATAATGACATTTACCATAAAATAAAGAAAATTATAATAGGTCCACTTTTAGTGAAATACATTATATGTACTGTATTATTGCAGTATGATTGCAGACCTTTTAGACATAGCCCAATGAAAAGGCCCGTGAATGAATGAATGAATGAAAGAATGAATGAAAGAATGAAAGAAAGAAAGAAAGAAAGGTTTTTTTTTTTTTTAAACCCTCTTGCTGGAAATATGGGTGAGAAAAGATAGAGTAAAGCGCTCACTGAGGTTCAGAAAAACACAAATGTAGACACAAATGCACACAGCACGACATTTCTGATATGGCTACTTAAAGACTTTGCTGCATGGAGCCTTTAATTAAAATCCTTTTAATTGTATTTGGCAGTCATGCTGCCATATCATTGTTTGGCACTGCTGTTTGTCTCCCCTGCCTGTCACATTTTAATATTGCAGTTGGACAATGGTACAAAGTACTTCAATTGTCATTTTAATAATAGTCAGTATTTTGCATGGTACGCTTTGTTTTACTTTTACTTATTTATTTTTATATTGTTTTTGATTTCTGTTCTTTTATTCTTGAAAACACACCAGAAAATCCAATTAATTTATAGACAAAAGATTGGAAATTTATTAATCCCTAGATTTTAAAAGGGCTCGCCATAACTCTCCTGTCTTTTGTGTGTCTTGGTAAATGGATATTCTTATAATTCAGCCTCACATTCCTGCACTTCTCTCCTAACTAAACCGCTTCTTTCTATTACTTCTACTCAGAACCAGTTTGGCTGTCAAGATCCCAGCTTCAGCATGGAGGACATGCTGGCCACTGTGCCGAGAGTGGTCTCTGGTCCTCCTGTGTCTGGAAGCTGCCTCCCTCCACAGGAACTCGCCTCAGGAGGGAAAATTCCTGGTGGTTTTGGCCGCGGCAACCAGGAGGACCCTCGCTGCAATGGCACCCTGAGGAAACAAGCATCCCCAAGGTCAAGCACCCTTGAGGCTGTCTCAGCTCTCACCACAGGGCAAGGTAAAGTACAATGATATTCAAAAGCAGCAGTCATGGCCTTAAGTTCTATTGAGACATGCTGCAAAATATTTTATGAGCAGTTATGTAAGCACAGAATGACACAAGGTATTTAACAGCTTTAAGTAAAGCTTACCAAACTCCAAAGTAATATCCTCAGACATGATAATGTTTCCTGAAAAAATAAGTTGTTGGTATAGTTTATTTATTTTTAAAATCTGGTTTAATTTCTTATAATAAGTAGACAGCACTGGTGAAACAAAATCAACCTTCATTTTTATTTTTTTGTTTGTTTTTGTTTTACAATCACTGGGCTTTGTAAACACTGTCATTGAGAAAATGTCATGTCACAGAATGCTCCTGCAACACACATATATAAGGAGTATTCAAGATGGGAACAGGGGAAATGTTTCTGCTCTAAAATATGTTCTGATAATGTGAAACAAGTTATTCTTTTCTACTTTTGCCAATTATGCCTGCCTATATTTGTTTGAGTAATTAAAATAAGCCTAGGAATGCAAATGTGGCTCTACTTTCATTGGAGAGTGGTCATGCACTGTAAGAAATGAAAGAGGTTTGTGGTACTGTTCAAGCACTGACAGTGATACATGTATGGTCAGCACATGAAAAATAAAGATGACATCCCTAAATCACCCAAGTTCCCAAATAAAAGCTACTTGACCACAGTTATAGCCCTGCCTAAGAGTTTTTTAGAACATTCATATGGACCTTGACATAAGGTTTTCATAATATCATATTTTAAATATCTCTCTTGCTTCCTTTCTCTCCCAAGGTGGAGGTGAGGACAGTAATGGACAGCGTTACAGCGCTGATCCCACCCATCTTTTAGCAGAGCGAGGAGCAAAAGGAGATGCCATGAGAGACAAGAACAATTCAGGTTTCTCTGACTGTTTTTGTTGTTTTCATTCCATTTATAAATGTTTGGATAAAATGAATTATGGAAATGACAGTTTATATATTGATACAGTAAATTGTTGCATTTATCTAAAACAATATTAGTATATATAATATAGTATATTATATATATAATATAGCATACTGAATTCTTTTAAGGGTTTGCAAGCATCAACATTCACCAAGAGAAAAAGCTTAGCTAATCTTAATATCGCCCTTTTGTTTCCAGATTATCTCATCCCTGTAGAGGAAAACCCCTTTGTCACACGGCGTAGGAATGGTGATGCCCACACAGTGATTGATGGAGCTAGCTGCCACACTTTGCATTTGGCTGGAGCCGCTGCTGCCCCCAAAAGCCAATCCACTCATGGCGATGATGAGTATGTCAACGAGCCACTGTACCTGAATACCCTCCTCAATGCTGGGGCCAAGAATGGATTGGCTGGCGCAGTCTCCATCCCTGGCTCTGGATCCTCTGTTGCACAATCAGTACTGCAGACAGTCAACCCATCAACATCAAGTCACACCGTCTCCTCCACTGGATATGTGGTACCCCCTGGCCACCTCCCCCACCCATCGTATCCATCACACACCCTGCATCCAGGGCATTCAGGACACGCTCTGCACTCAGGCATCACCAGCAGCACCATCATGTTTGATAAGAAAGGCAAGAAAGCCACTTTTGACAATCCTGAATACTGGCAGCACAGTCTCCCTCCCAAGTCCTCACTGCACAACCCTGAGTACCTGCAGGACTGCAGCACACGCTTCTTCTACCGCCAGAATGGACGCATTCGCCCTGCTGTGGCTGAAAACCAGGAATATCTGTCAGAGGCTGCTATGAAATCAGGCAATGTATTGCCACCCCCTCCATACAGACAGAGGAACACTGTGGTGTAGTGACCCACCTGTAGCACATTAGCGAGGAATAAAGGGGTATGGGTGGAGATGAATGGACAGTAAACAGTCCTCACTTTTCCATGCTGTTCTTCTCAAACTGGATTCTTCTTTCATGGTTCCTTAACACCTCTCTTTGTCATGTCTGCTAATCTGGTATTCTCATTCACTGGTTTTGTGTTTCTATGAAAAACTATAATAACATTCACTAACGGCCTCTTTTGTTCTTTTATCCTTAGCCCCTAAAGCAAGTAGAGACATCTCTTTGTGGTTTGTTCTGTCCTGGGAAAAAAAAACTGCCCTGCTATTTTTAGGATCAAAATTGCACATAAATAACATTAACACAATCAAAGATGAGAAGAGGAGGAAGGAATAAACTGTGGTTAGCCCCAGCACGATTATTTCCATGACCTTACATGCTTTTCTTTATATACCCATAAATCACTGTTCACTATGTCCTTTCGGCACATTTTCCACCCAGCTAGATGCACACATTGTAGTATTCACAAATTGGTATTGCTTGGGTGCAGTCAATCAAGTGGCCATGCACAGAGTTATGTCGTGACTTACCAGAAAACCGCAGCCATGCTGAAAAGCCCAGATGGGGCTTGCATGCCTGCCCACACGCTTCTCTGACTTTTACATTTTGCTGCACCAGTAATGGATTTCGAATATTTAGCACACACACATACCTCACATCATACCTAAAACATGCCTCTAGACTTGACACACCTACAATAACCACACATTATTTCATACACACACACACACACACTGACAGTTAAGCCTGTCGCCACTTGAAATGTATTGCGAAGGAGAAGCGCAGTTGACCTTGTGCTTGAAAAAGACAATGTTGATGATGACAGTGCTGAAGCAGAAAAAAGGGCCAACAGGAAAATACATACCACCACAGCTGTGATATCCCATAATACCCGATTGAACAGCATTTGACATATTGTTGGCATGGCAAGTTTGGATTAAGCGGTTGACTGCTCACAAGATGACCCTTTAATTCCCACTGTAATGTTCCATTCTGTTCCTCATCTTCACCAATCCAGTCCGAAGAGCCAACAGTTCAGTGTTACCTTCACAAGCTCATGTGACTGACGAAAACAATGGTAAACGCAGTAGAAGAGATTTTATGTCAGTGGAACTGGTGCTTAAGAATGGACTTTTAACAGGTAAAACAAAACGTTTCTGGAGAAAGACAAAACAAGGGGAAAAGACAATATTTTAAAATCTTTATCAGAGTATAGTGGGGTTTTTGTTTTTTTTTTGTTTTTTGTTTTTCTGTTTGTTTGTTAATTCATCAGGGATCTGTTCATGTCCTCAGCTTGTTGTACAATGTACTGTATTTGATCAATAAAGGGACGGGGTAAACAGCACAGACATGCAGCCACGAAAGAGCATAGTGGAGATGGAAAAAAAAAAAAAAAGGCTAATTCTCCACAGCTGTAAATAAGCGAATTACATACCACCACTGGACAGACACAGGCATGGAAAAAGGACAAAGTATTTATTATTTTATTTTATTTTTTTGGGCCACTCTGTGTTTAAACCATTGTCTGTCATAAAAAACAGAAAACTGACTAGACAGTCACTATTTGCTCTGTATCTTAGGGTTAAGCTGGTTGAGGCATTTACATTATTTACCTGTAACAAGTGAAAAATGAGACACTTTTCTGTCTTGGTGTTTGACATTGTGAGTTATCACTAAATCCACTGATGGCTAGCTTTCTGTACTCATACAGTACCGCCAGATGCCACATTAAATTCTGATGGCGAGTGCTAGCATCTGTCGTCAAATGACTTTGAAGTCTAATTTAGGTCGGGGTTGATAATTTAATAGAACTTAATGCTCGGGCACAGCCACTTTACTTTGCTGTTATTCTCTCTATGAGCAACAATTCATGCATTGTTTTTTTCTTTTCTTTTTTTCTATCACACTACAACTTTCATTCACAGTGAAACGGCAGAGTGTTACTAACAAAGGAGCATGGCCTCTCTGTAAAGAATATCATTTTGGGGTGACATCAACATCAGGGGAAGGAAGCTATAAATAGAGCGAGCAATATTTAATTTGAAAGATTCTTCACTGTTTTTGATTATTTATTCAATTCAAGAGATTACAGGGATATTCTGGTGATTAGATTTTGTACTTCTAATGTTCTGGGATTAGACCGACTAATAAAAGGCGGTATTAAGATCAACATCGAATATCCTGAATTTTAGTCCTGAGTAAGGGTTGCAGACATCACCTGCATCACCAATAATGCAACTCTGTGTTTCACAAGATGCTTCTTATATTGCTTTCTCCTAAATGCTTTTTTTTCACATGCAACATCGCCATTGTAATGCAGGGAATTGTTGTTATTGTTGATTTAAAACTTTAAGATTACCATGATGACACCAGGGATATTTTACTGGTAAAATGTTAAACAGTAAGTAGCCTGAGCTTCATAAATAAAATGACTGACCTACCCTTTAAACTCAAATAGATATGATTAGCTTGACTTAATTTCCAGAACATTTACAATATCACACCATATATGTTTAAAAAATTGTAGAGGGCCAAGGCTGCCTAATCCCTGTGCATGTGTCACTGCTGACTTAATACACAAGCACAGTTACACAATATTGTGCCTCTATATTATAGATTCAGATGAGCAGTGCCAATGATTTACTGTTCAAAACGCAGATGTTGCCCTGGCACAGCATTTCTCCACCTCTCAGGTTTTATGGAACTAATAATCATCCAGTTGAGATCCAGCTGAGGCACACATTTTTAAATCAAAAAGGGACATCGGGCCTATTGAAATGTAATCATAATGGAAGACAGATTAGTGCCACAATACCACAATAAGAGCACTTATAATAAATGCATCTCAAGAGAAATGTGAATTTTATAGTGATTTTTACTGTGTTAAGTATCACTTTGGCATTGCTTTGGTTCTGTTACAAATCTGATCTACACTCTTAGACTTTCTGAAATCACAAGTATTCTGATTTCAGATTTACTATAGTTTGAATATACTCTTTTGCATACATACTATGTGTAAATATATGGAGCAAAATTGTCCCCTCTATGTTTTTTTTTTTTTTTTTTTTTAAAA
>VUQJ01015119.1:37143-49643 GCA_015108635.1 Andinoacara biseriatus | reverse complement strand
ATTGTTGAGCTCCTTGTAGCCCAGCCACCAACGAATGTCGACGGGGGGATTGCTGGAGGTGGCGTAGCAGCTCAGATTCAACTCTTGCCCCTCAATTGCTGTTAACGAACCCGACAGTGTCAGCTCCGCAGGTTCAACTGATGCACACACACACACACACATACATAGGCAAACACACAAAGACAAGTCAGTAAAAATATCATCCCATGAATAGTACGTTCAACAGCTACATATTCTGATCACAGTGGCAGCGCAACTATTTTTGGATGTGAAACACAGAGCTTGTATCAAGGGTGAGAGGAAAAATCACTTTGAGTGGCAACTTGTTTTCTCTGGGGGTTTTCATTGTGGTTTCTAAAGTCTGCTTCGTTTTAACCAGAGGGGTAGACAGGGTACAATAGCTGCAGGCAAAGTGATGCAGTTGTATAAAGCCTTCGGGGGAATACAAAGGCTGGGGACTGAGCTGGCAGACTTCAGGAAGGAGGGGTCATGCGTGTAAATCTTTTGTGTATTTATGTCTATTCCACATGTGACACTGAGTGGAATGCATCTCTGCAAGCCACGCACAAAGACTGCTGAAATTCTTGCAGGTGCTGTATGGTGAGGGAGGCATATTCATATTTCACCAGTGAGTTTTACTCTGTGCCCTCCAGCTTCTGCCAGTGCCTAGAGCACTGTCAGGCAGTCAGCGGTTCATTTTCACCATCCCTGAATGGATGACTGGGAGGCATGGCACCACAGCCTGCTGGGACTTTGGTAAATGGAAGAGTGCTGGTGTAATCTAAGTCGCATTTACATAGCATGAGCAAGCGGAAGGGCTGCTCCTAATCATATTTGCATAAAATAGGTGGATCAATCAGACAGCATTTAAAGCGCTCGACATTATCTGCCTCTGTAGTGAAAATTAGGCCATTGTTAGAGTCAATGCACCGAGGCTGATAAATATTAATTCTGTATTTGTTTTATTGTTGCTGAAACAAACATTTTATATTCAAAGAGAAAAGTGTGATCTATTAACTCTGGGCGTTACTGTTTCAGAGTTAGTGCCTCAGGACCGTACACTGTAGCAATTCAGCTAAATTTATGTAACATCTATAAAAGAGCATGCAGTGATACTAATCTGGAGGCAATTGGAAATATGGGCTGCAGCCATAAAAACCATTAGTTTCATTAATGATATTAACTTTAGAATATTTGCTGGGACAGCAAAAGAATTAGGCTTGGAGGAAAGATGTACTATACCCCTCTGCAATATGTCCATGTTATTAATAACCTGTAATCAGTCAGTCCTGTCCAGGCTTTGTTTGCATGAGTCTGTGTATGTGTGTTCCAGCACCGTGCACCGCATTAAAAGTTATTTTCACTCACAGAGAACTGTTATTTTGCGGCTGACAGACAGTGGAGATCGGGTCACCAGATTGGCGCTTTCACAGCACAGCTCTGCCTGGTTGTCAGCAGGGGTGATCTTCAGTTTGAGTATGCTGCTGGACTTCTGAGCTACAACGTCCTCTTCCCAAGTCGTAGACAGAACTTCTCCATTCTGACAGATGGATGAACACATGAAACTCAAAAAGGCAACAGAATGTTTGAGTAGTTGCAGTCTCCCATATGGCACAGTCAGTGAAGAACAGAAGCTACAAAGAATGGGATACTTATGCTGCAAGTTTTTTTTTAACTGAAATGGTTCATTTTGCCAGTGTGACAGTGTGTAACAAAGCTTCCTTAACAGATGGCGCAGGAGATTTACCTTGGTCCAGTGGAGAGTGGCAAGAGGGTTTCCACCATATGACACACACTCCAACACGAGCATTCTCTCTGCTTTGACTTCCCTTCTCTCCAGACCCAGAATTACTGGAGGCTGAGGTGCGACTGTCAAGAAAAGAGAGAAAAACTGGTTTTGACAAGAGGGAACGGCACAGAGGATGAGCACAGGAAAAAGAAGGAAAGGTGAAAGAAGAAAAAAGAAATAGTAACTCAGGGAAACAAATGCATGGAGTGACCAATAGGAAATTGAAAAAAAAGAGAGAGAGAGAGAGAGACTGCACTGCGATGAGAAGAGTCTTAGCAATTGAGCAGGAAGCATCCCTATTTGTTGAGACAGGGCCAATAAATTGGTCATTCAGCATGACTGTGGGATAAGAGGTCCAGATCTGATGAAAGCATTAAGTATTAAGGGAGCAGTGAGCTGGATCCAGTCCATAAAGCAAAATAACAGATGTTCAAACAGTAATAAGGGAACGTGAAATATGAATAAATTACAGCCTCCTCGAATAAAATATATGCAGTAAAATAAATTAGAAGAGGATGGGCCTTTGTTATTGCTGCAATCAGTTTCAGAGAGCAGACTGCAGACCCTGGGCCAGCATGACAAATTGCCACCTTGCTAACAATCTAGCTGGCTGAAAATGGCCACCGCACTGGCTTTGATGGGCTAGCATACTGAGTAGGACTGCAGCGGTGGTCCCAAGATCTGCAACATTAGCACTTTAGCAGGGAGCCCATACTGCTTAATGCACAGAAGAGAAACAGAGAGGAAGGGAGGAGCGCTCGCAATTACTGGTGACTGTTAAAACAGTAACAATGGCATCTGATGTGAAGAAGCATAGACAGAGACAACACTAAGGTGTCTAGTCAGCCTGTGGATAATACTGCAGCTGGGCTAGAGGGAGCACTCATTGCTGAAAGTGTCAGCAGCCCTCCTCCACTTTAATCAACAGCATGATTTAGTCCTGGGACAAGCAGGTGGGTACACTCTAAGGCCTCAACAATCAATTACTTCAGCTGATCAACAGGGTAGAAAATATTAAACACACACTGTAGTAAACAATAGCTGCAGTGTCACACTGGCTGTTTATTCAGCAACAACAGCTTTCATTGTTGCTTTGCCAAATGCAACGGCAGAGACAGTGCTGCTCATCAACTAACCTTCATGTGCAGCAACAGATTTATTATATAATGTCACACAGTTTGTAATAACATGAAAGAAAAGGCAACAGCAACTGGCTTAGTTTCCTGCCTCAGTGGATTCTAAATTTAATTTGAGCTGATGAGCATAAAAGTTGCTGGGCTACTTTTGCAAGATTTATTATTATTAAATGTGGTGTCCTGAGCTTATAATTATATTAATATTAAAAAAAAATCTAGAAGAACTCGTTCTGGGATAATTCATCTAATAATTTGTTTATGTTCCTTGGTAAACACCGGGGCAATAACCAAGCGTGTAAATAATTTCAGATTACTAATGAATAAATTTGAATGAGCAGAAATTTAATTGCAGCTTGGTTATTAGCCACAGCCTCATATAAACCTCTATCCAGCAGGGGCTACCTTGAGAGTTGGATGTTCACAAGGTTGCCCCAGCTGAATGTTGTTTGGAAGTAGGTGTGACTTTGCCTTCAGCTTGAATGTTTTCCCTTGCACCACTAACACAGACTGAATGCACAAGGCCGAATACCCAAGGGCCACCCTCAGGTTCTGTTCCTGTGTGGTAGAGTGTATGCTTTTTTTTCTCCTTTTTTTTATAGAGAGAGGGTGTTGAGCGTCAGTTTAAAGACAGGTTGAGACACTCACAGTACACATTTAGAGTCATTGTGGTCTCCACAGGCTTGAGAAGGGCGTTGTTCATGGCGTGACAGGCCAGCTGCCTCCCATTGTCAGAGCTCAGAGCAGTGAGCCTTTGAGAGGTAACAGAAAGAAAAAGAAATGATTAAAAAGAACAGATTCAGATTCTTCTTCTGCTAAAAAAAAAACCCATTATCAATTATTATGTTTGTCTAGTACAGAAGAAATATTCAGATGCTGTTTGGTAAATGCAGATACACTGATGTACAGTTGTAGTCAGAAGTTACCTGAGTGTGTCCAAACCTTTGACTGGAACTGTAAATACCATCCAGTGTGAGTAAAAGTCATGACGTCAAATGCCTTTTCAGCAGAAGGCTTATTAGGCTTTAGGAAGTCTAGTGAGGTAGAGTGACATGTGCCATGTAATGAATTTATGCATGATGAACAGTCAGACACATGAGTCAAGTGTGATTCAAAGTCAGGAGACCATGTTTTAGGCAAAAAGCCCTGAAGGAAAATATAGTTCAATATGCACTCACAGGCCACTTTGTCGGATACAGCTATTCGGCTGCTTGCTAATGCAAATATTTAATCAGCCAATCACATGGCAGCAACACAATGCACACAGACATGTAGACATAGCCCAGCTGAAATGCTGGAGTTCAAACTGAGTATCAGAATGGGGAAGAAAGATATTTTAAGTGACTTTGAATGTGGTGTGGTTGTCAATGCCAGAAAAAAAAACTGCTGATCTACTGGGATTTTCCTGCACAACCATCTCTAGGATTTACAGAGAGAAAATATGCAGTGAGCAGCAGCTCTATGGGCTGCAGCAGCAGAAGACCATACCAGGTGGCAGTCCTGTCAGCTCAGAGCAGGAAACTGAAGCTACGATTCACATGGGCTCACCAAACATTGAACATTAGACAATTGTTTTGTTTTAAGACATCCCCCACTTATTTTTGCAGCATTTTTACCCTAGTTGCAATATATGATATCTCGGAATGATATTTACTGTTCGAACATTACTAATAGTAATGTTGGAAAAACATGAACGCATATACCACCTTACATTCAGCAGCCAGACAGCGTCTCATCATTTCTTGTGAGTGAGGCAGAGTATCCCCTCTATCCTTTAACATATGATGAAGATTGTATTACCCTTTCTAACCTCTGGCGCATTTTTGTGAGATAGAGTTCTCCCGACGGTCAGCCACAATTTCAGAGGAGAATCAAAGCAGGAAACACTTTTGCAAAGAAATTTTTCCCCCCAGTGACAAATCTGTTCCAAACAAGTACAAATTGCTCACTGAGCAGCTGCTTTAGCGTTCTTTTTTTCTCTCTTCCTGTATAATTTGATTTTAATAGTTGCAATGATAAAATGCCTGTCTTTGTCTGTGAGTGTACTTTGAACACCAGTAAAAGCATAAATCTTAGAAGTCATGAGGTGAATAATGGGGTAGGAAAAAACAAAGTTCTGGCACAGAAATTTATTGTAATTTTTCTCTAGTCTTTGAGTTTTGTGGGGGGAAAAAAAGAATAATTTGAACATTTATTTGAAAAGTAAGATAACCAGTATCTGTAACTGGTTAAATGATAAATGTAGTGGAGTATTAAAAGTATTCAAAAACAGATGGCTTCAGCTAAAGTGTAAATACAGGTTTAGGCTGTGTGTGTGCTGTCAGGAGCTACACAAGTGAAAGCAATGCAATTTGCAACGTACTTGGAAACACAGCGAATTTATTTTGAGCCTAGTTTACTCCTTCAGTTTACATCTTCTATATCAAACTACAGTTCAGTGACAACTGTAACCATCACACATCGCCCACTGCTGTGTGTGCACAGCGTGAAGATGTGGAAGAAGCATCAATATTGCTTAAGACCTCGGCTGCTCTGCTTGAGAGTTGAACAACATTGCAGCTCCTCAGTACCAATGTTATCTAAAGATATGACAAGAGGTTATTATCTTTGACATAGAGGAAATATGCAGGATTAAAGTAATCTATGGCCCTGCTTAATGTATGGGCACCAGGCGAACCAGCAAGGATTGGATCTGTCTCGCTGCAGGAATGTAATTTTGTGCATTTGACAGAAGCTAATTCAAGTGCACAGTGCCAAGTAGCGGTTTGCTGTGTGCAGAAATTCATTGTACTCGCTAAGACAGAAGGAGAGAATAAGAGCATGGTGGAAACAAGGGAAACAAGAAACATAGACAGACTTGGGGAGATTGAGCAGGCTGCTGAGAAGAATGAGTCTGGCAGGCAGCTGAACACATACGTTACTTCATACGTTACGTTCTCAAGCTTATCCTTTGAGCCAGACGTGGTGAAAAACTGTGCACCTGTCAGCTCAACTCCATCTGAAAGACACAATGGGGGAAGGCACACAAAAAGGAAGAACACTGTGTGTAAATTTGTTCCTGTGAAACACAAACACCAGTGTTATTCGTATGTGGAATTGTAAATGCTGGACTATAGTAAATATGTATATCTACCACTGCTGTGCAAAGACCATGTGTGCACAGTCTAAAAATATGGACATATGAAATTATATCTTTGACCTACAGCACAAACCCTGCAGACAGTTTCACACTGTCTGCTTCACAACAGAACAGACCTCGCTCCATTTCAGCACGATACAGCATAATAGATATGACACAAGAACACGTGGTAAAAACAAAGCAATGTCAACATTGTAGCTTTTGTAAATAAGGAACCTGCAATAAATTGACTGAACATGAAATTGTAAAACAAACATCTGGAAATTCAAATGTTCAGGCGATTTCCTCCCACATACAGTCTGCTCCTTTCAACTCTGCAATTCAAGAACTATGAAGCAAGAAGTCTTTCCTGGATTCGCATTTTATCCTGTGTTTTCTTGTTAAAATATTCAGGTTGAGACCTATACACATTGCAGACCATAGAATATCAAAAAGGCAGTTGCCCTTCCTTCCAGCTTGTCAGCCTGACCATCACTATAAAATTCTAACGGAGCAGAAAGGATGACTCACCTTTATAAAGTGTGATTTTAGCCAAAGGCTTCGCATCAGCGGCAACGCAGGTGACGGTGTACTCCTTCCCTGCTACCCAAGGTGCTGCCACGTCCATGTCGAAGTACGGCTTGGACGGAGGAACTGACAGAGAGAAACAGCTCAGCTTTCAAACTTTATAAAAATGCTCCAACATTATAGATTACGCTAATTTTGGGCTGCCGCTTCAAGTTTATGCAGTGATATGATGATAAGATTGTAAATTTTGGGCCTAACTGGAGTGTCACACTGTCAGCTTTTGAATGATTTAGGTTTGATGTTCTGTTGCGTTTGAATACAAATTGTGGACAAGAAGAGAATATAAAGATGAAACAGTGATGAAACCAATCCAGTACTAATCTATCATAGCAAACACCAAACACTTCTCTACTCAGATCACCCCCAAGCTAAATATGTGCTTTCTGGACTGATCAAAGCCGTCTTCACTTCTCCACTGTTCTCCACAATCCTTTTATCTGACCATAAATAGGGATTCCAGAAAAAACAAAACAAAAAAAACATAGCTTTTAACACAAGGGGACAAAAATTTGGGCAGTAAATTGAGAAATCTGTCACCAACTAATTATGAAAGAGATTTTTTTTTTTGCAGATCTGTTTACTGCTCCTTACCAAGAGCATCGGTTAAATCATGCACACACTAGCCTACAGATAACTGGCCATCTATTGTGCCAGCTTTTGGTGTGTGGGTGAGCTCGTGGAATTAGAAACTATTGTTACTGGGAAGGTTGTTTTCTTTCATCAGACATCAAGTGCAAAGGCTTCCTGCGTTAACAGACACAACAGAGAGTTGGTAAGTACCGGAAGGAGACGTGTGTGGAAAAGAAAGATGAAAGACTGGCAGAGGAGAAAAAAGATACAGGAAGAATGAAATGTGACTGTAAGACAGGATTACAGGAGCAGGAAGATAACTGCCGCTGAATTCTGAGATAAACCCACTGCCAATGTATGGCTCAACAGCTGGACCACAAGCAACCAAACCAGCCAGCCGTTCAACAGCTCCTCTCTACAGCGCTCCCGCGTCCAGTCCAGTCGATTCTTGGCCACTAGGAGGAGCTGTTGCAGTGTGCAGAGTCACCCCTTCGCTCTATGCTATTGAGACAGATGAGATGTGGCTGCAGCTTCAAACTGATTTAAAAGAAGCAATTGAATCTGTGTGGACTGTGATGGGTTACCCAGAGCACTGCAGAGGCGCGCACAGCAATAATGAGATGCATTTGTTTGTCTCCCCCCACACCCCCTTCCCTGAGAAGATGACTGGGCCATGCATCTATTGACAGCCCCTGCACTCTCAATCTACTCAGGCCCACACAATTCACACAGGCGCATCACTTGTTGTGCTCGAGGGGTGTCTGGCAGCCTAACAAATCCTAAAATAAGAATAATGATATGTTCACAAATGAGGCAGGCAGGTATCTAATTTTTTCCTCGATCGCTCATGCTGGCCTGTTCCTCTTATCTCTCATTCACTCCATCATCCCCCTCTAGCAGCCTGAGCCCACCTCCCTCCACCCACACTATCCTTCTTGACCACTGCAGTTAAACTGCAGAAGTGCAGAGGAAGGTGTGTTCCAGCTTGGAGTGGGACTTATAGCCGCCATCCATCACATCCTCTCAGAAAAGCCATGTGAAAGAATCAGCGCAGTCAGGATAAACTTGCACAAGCGTGCATTTGTACAATTGCGATAGAACATGTGGACAACAACAAAACACACATCCTACTCAATTACCAGACAAGCACTCAGAGCAAAGAATAGACAGCAACCATGCTGTTCTCTTAATTAACTCTTTCTGCCCTCTCTTTGTATACTTGTAAGTAGTCTTTTTTTCTCTCTCTGCTTTTCTACCTCTATTCCTCTTGTTAAGCTACATATATGAACATAAAAGCAGAGAGGCGAGTACTTGTTCCAACAATTCAGATGTGAAACGGTGAGCTGAAAAATTCGATTTATTAGACAAATACAGATGGATGAATGGATAAAGCAGATAAGAAGCAGATTAGCAGACACACATCAATATGCAGAAGAAGCTCTTTGCACCTATCCTTCCTTCTTATTCACATACAGATGCACATGCTCTCTTTTCTCCATTGCACACAAGCACCCAAAGATAAACTCAAGTCTACAGTGAATGCAGATTTGCACGCACAAACACTCCGACACAGGCGAGTGAATGTGCAGACAAGCTACATTCATCTCACTTCGCTCTAAAAACAGGCACCAATGTCTGCATGGCCTAACATGTGATACTAACCTGATTCTCTGAAAGATATTGGAAAAGGCCCAGAGGATAAAAAAAAGTCTCAAAAAGCTGAATAGGATGTAAAATAATGCAGAACTTATCTTAACACAAACTCATCAGTTTCATCTTTGGATGATAAATATTGGCGAGCACCATATATTCACATGCATGTGCAAGAATGTGTTTTACTCCCCATACAGTACTGCGCAAAAGTCTTGAACCATCCCTCATTCCTTTATCATTTGCGTTTTGCATCCAAGGAGCCAGACCTTCTTGTATTTTTTAAATGTCCTGATCGATAATTCTCCAGGCTTTTTCTTTGAACATTGGCTACTTTGTCACTCATTTCCAGTCCAGTCCCTGCATCTGACCCTTTTCAAAGCAATGCTTTTCATTGCTGCTGTTATTGTTGTTGTTAAGCCACTTGATACAGATGAATGAATCATTCAAGCATGAAAAAGGCACCTAATTCAAGGGATGTTTAGAGATGACAAACAACTTAGCAAAGAACAAATTTTATATATTTTATACCTTTGTTACTAGAAGCCTGTTGCAAAAACACATAATTTGTTCCCATTTCTTTAGTTGAATCTGAATGATATCACAGCATTTTTACACCAACGAGATGATTCCCACAGTGCCTGAAAGTCATGTCCTTAAAACGTAGCAAAATGCCCTGCAAAAAACTGACACAGGACCTGAGAGATGCATCTGGCCCTTCAGTTGAGCCATCTACTGTTTGCCAAATCAGAAATGGTCTCAGTGGAAGGTTGGCTGTCAACAAGCCATTCTTAAGGAAGGGAAACACAAGAACTGGACTTAAAACCAGTGCAGCAGGTCTGCAAAGCAATGAATCCATATGGGAATTTTTGGTTCCAATTGTCATCAAGATGTACAGAGGAGGTCAGGAGAGAGTTACAGCAGTGAGCGTCTACAGCCATCTGTAAACCACGGTGAAGGCTCTTTCGTGATTTAGGGCTGAATTTCAACCAGTGGGGATCTTGTAAAACGTAATTGAATACAGGAAAGTACCATCAGATTTTAAACCACCATGTAAATACCATCTGAGAAACTTCTCATTGGCAACAGCTTCATTTTTCAGCATGACAGTGATCCCAAACATACTGCAAATTAGGTAAAAGCACACCTTGATAGACAAACACACAATGGGCTGTTAACAGTCCTCCCCAGAGCTCGGACCGCAAAGTTATTGAAACAGTGTGGGATCATCTTGGCAGAGAATGGAAAAAAAAGGCTGTCAACATCCAAAAAATAGCAATCACTCTCTTTGAAGAATAAGGGAGGGTCATACCAAATACTGACTATGAAACTTATAAGAATTTTACAAAGACTTTAATTCCCTCATATATTGTATTTTCCATTTATGTTCATGTTTTTCTATAAATCCCTGCACCTGTTTCCCATTTTCCTAGCAAAATATCAACAAATGAGGGTTGGCTCAAGACTTTTGCACAGTACTGTATGTGCAGAGAAACACACATCTTTACTTATTCTTATACATGTACAAATACGGTATATCTTTGATGTGGATCTCTGACAATACAAACCACTGACACAGCTTTCCCTTTTCTCTGTCAGCATCTCCTCCATTCAGGGGGAGATGTGGAACAGGTGTTTAGGACAGAGAGCATTACCTCCATCACCCCTCATCCACACTAGCGCCACTCCAGCCAAAACATGTCATAACTTGATCTGTCAGCATCCATTTCACAAATGGCCATTTTACAGCAAATGCAACATTAAAAACAGATTTAGACTCAATTGTAAATGCACCTTGGTGATGGATTCAAAATAAATTAACAAGGAAACACTCGTGTTACTATTAAGCAGAACTTCCCCTTTCGAGAAAGAACATTAACGTGGCGATGTCAGAATTAAAGCATCACACCGGTGTATAACACACCATCCTCTGATGGGGTTATATCTTGGGCAACTGTCAGAACTTTTTATGAACAAAGATGAATAAAGTCACCATGTTCTACGTTCCTTGTGCCCCCATTTATAAGTTGTTCCATTATTCATAACAGGGAATCATAAAATGAAGGCTCATTATATACTCTTCAAGTGCTAAACTCATTAGCTACTGCAAAAAAACCTCGCTATAGCCGTGGTTCCTAAAATGTCCTCTAACCTCCAACCAACGCTGATAATAAGCTTACACACATGGGTGCACACGCACACATACACACGGGCGCACGCACACGCGCACAAATATCTCAGTAACACACTATGCCAAATGAATGAGTAACAGTCTAAAACCAGACCACATCAAAAACAGTTTTGAACATTTGCAGAAGGCATCTGTACAGGCAGGAGATGTGGTGAGGGAGAGAGTTGTTCATTAATAGGATTAAATACTAAGGCTAATGGTATAAACCGAGACACAGGATGTGTCAGGTATGTGACGGGCACAGTGCGGGGTAAGTTTTAGCAGGGGAGGGGGCTTCAGCAGAGAGGGTAGAGGTTGTTATTGTCATGGATTACTCACTGCCACTTGATCTGCCTGTTGCAGTAATCCCCTATCTAAGCTCCGCAGGAAAGCAAAAACACACAGGAGTTAGGTTGCACCAATGGAAATGTCTTGAAAACATCTCTTTGTAAACCCATGGATGGGGCTTATTGACATTTTTCTCTCTGTCACTGCTATTTACTGCCTGCGGTGATCCATCTTGAATTAGCCAGTCATAATATCACTCTCCCTGACCCAAGAATCCAATTATACAACCACCAATCTCTGTTTTGTTTTCAAATTCCTCCCCTCTCCCCTACTGTTTCTCCTCATAAAGAGTTTATAGTGTTTTGATTTGATGCAGAGCTTGATAGGATATGGCCATGGTTGACTGGCCAGGGGTGTGGGGCTTTGGGAGCTGTAGTTCAGTGATGGAGAAGTCCATCGGAAACTCATCAGAGACAGTGCTCTTCAAAAGGGATACACAGTTTCCAGTCCCAGTTCAGCACTAACGGGAGATTGAATTCATCAGCTCATTATCAAGCCCCAGATTAGTCACGTATTTTGAATGACTTGAACTGCTGGGCTGGAACAAATAACCCTTTAAGACCAAGGCTGCAGAGAGCTTTTTAAGTCAGACACTTCACTGATTGCCCTTTGCAACAGTTAATCTACAAATGTCCACGTTCAGCAGTCAAGAGCTGGGAAATGAACCTAAGACACTGAACGAGAACACCTGCTGAGATGTGTGGCATGTGGACTCATGTGCAAACATGTCAGGGACACTGGGAAAAAGTCTGTCATGGTAAATACTATTACTAATACTGCTATCAGCCATTCAAGTCCCACATACTTTGACCTTTCTGACAAAGCAGAAAGCAATAGTCTTGTTTTTGTGTATGTGGGCACACATGCAAGAACCATCACAGAGCTAATGAATGTGGGAGTCAAGCCTGCTGTGGCTGCAGGTGTAGGCCTGCTGTAGGATATCTAACTGCTGCAGTGCAGAATACAGCCATTCAAGTACAACACCACTCGCCGTTCCTCGTGCTAGCCTATTGATGTCAGAAAAACCTGCTCTCTTCCCAGACGAGAGTGACGACACTACAATCCCCCCCCCCCCCCCCCCCCCCCCCCCCCCCCCCCCCCCCCCCCCCCCCCGCCCCCCCCCCCCCCCCACCA
>VUQJ01015114.1:3082-19575 GCA_015108635.1 Andinoacara biseriatus | reverse complement strand
TCACTGAAGCATTAAAAAAAAAAAAAAGCTATCGGAGAGTTGTCTTGAGGTCTTCGTGTGAAGTCTGCTGATAAGCAGACATTCAAAAACAAAAACACATACAGCTTAAAGACCAACTAAAGGTAATTATCTCCTATAATTGCTGCTCATCAGCAGCACTTAATTCAATTTATGTCTCAAGTGCTGTAGGCCCTGAATGTAACTGAGTTGAAATAAAGCCGTGTGTCTCACTGTTTGGCTGATAGAGCAGGAATAAAGTGCCACTTCAGGACATTGAAGACAGAATATTTCTAAGGCAGAGCAGATGGAACTCCTCAGTTAATAAATAGAAGGAGAGAGGCAGCTGGACGTGGCCTGCCTGCAAGCTGCTGCTGATCTCAGGTTTAGAGTTGAATTATCCAAATGACCAAGTGCCTGTCCTGCAGCCATGCGAGCATTCCTGCATAGCACCTTATTTTCACTGGTCCTCTGCGCAGCTGCTGTCCACCTGAGGGCCAGAGCAGAGAAAGTGCTTCATGCATCTTCAAAACACCACACGGTCACAGCTAAGACGCTACTCGTGATGCAAAAATCACTTAAGGCACATTGTTGTGCAGCTGTTACAGAGAAATCTGTTTCTAAGAACCGGGGGGGGGGGGCAAACAATAAGAGAAGTGTGCAGATCGGCACATGTGGAAACCTGCCTCACGCATGCCAGGAGGGACAACACACTCACAGTAAACAGAAACTATTATAGCTGTCATATAAAAAGTCCAGTGTAATGCTCCCACTTCCACAACCACAACCAATAATCTGTCACAACAAAGCGGTCAGGTAAATATTGCATGCAGAACTGAGACGCTGGATAATAATAATATACAAACAGGCCACTGAGTGTGTTATTTTGACACTCACATCACCTCCGCTGCCCTCCGTATAAACACTCCCACAGCAGCAGCTAAGAGGCTTGTAGGGCTGAACAAACTCCTCCTGCTGCTAAAGATAAGCTCCAGATTAGATTGTGATGTGTTGTGCGTGTTTTGTTTTGTTTTTTTCCAAAAATACAGTGAAACCTCAAGTGACTGCAAAAAATAAATTTAAGAAATTGGGGGAACCTGTGGAGACTTTCAGCAGGCTTTGCTGCTCTACTCATTCCCCTTCAGTGTTTGCAGCTAGTGGCCTTCTGGCCTTGTCAAAGCTCAGTGCTCCAACTCCCACAAACTTCCATGTTTAAGTAAGTAAATAAAGTAAAATTTTATTTATATAGCACCTCTCAAGACAAATATCGCAAAGTGCTTCACAACAGCAGAGAAAAATAACCAAATAAATAAACCCAACCAAACGCAAGTCTAAAAAAATGAGTTTTTAGCTGTTTTTTAAAAGACACCACCAAATCCACAGCTCTCAAGCAAAAAGGGAGAAAGTTTCAGAGTCGGGGAGCCGCTGTAGCAAAATCTCTGTCTCCTTTAGCTTTCAGCCTTGTATGATGTAAAGCCAGTAGGTCCTGATCACATGACTTCAGAGACCTGATGGGGATGTACAGTTTTAAGAGTTCACTGATGTAAGCTGGTGCTTGTCCATGAACAGCTCTAAAAATCAGAACCAGAATCTTAAACTGGACTTAAATTTAACGGGGAGCCAGTGCAGCTGGAACAGCAACAGTGTGACATGAGAATACTTGGAAGACATTGGAAGACAAGACAGCAGCATTCTGAACAACCTGGAGACACTCCAAGGAGTTTTTGCTTAGACAAGTAAACAATGCGTTAAAATAATCCAAACATGACATGAATGCATGAATAACAATCTCAAGTTCAGAACATGATGCAATGGAACTTCACTTAGCAATATTCCTTAAACGGGAAAAAAAAAAGAGTTAACCAGAGATTTGACATGGACATCTAGAGTGAAAGCAGAGTCAAAGGTTATCCCAAGGTTCCAAATGGAAGACTTAGCAAATTTGCCATATGGACCAAGAGTTTCCATTATTCTGGGAACAAATCTATCAAGGGCACAAACAAGGACTTCAGTTTTTTTTCTTCATTAAGTTTGAGAAAGTTATCAGCCATCCAACTTTTGATAGAATCTAAGCACATAATCAGCACCTGTAACTTAGAAACATGTTCAGGCTTAAAAGTGATATATAACTGAATGTCATTGGTATAGCAATGATAAGATATGCCCTCAAAGGTGCTCAGGATGTGCTGTAAAGGGAGCAAATAGAACAAAAACAATAAGGACCCTAAAACAGAACCTTGCGGCCACAGGAAAGAGAAGCTGAAGAGGACCTGTACCCAGAAACAGCCACACAAAAGCATCATTCAGATAGATCTGAAGTGAACCACTCTAAAGCAGACCCAGATACACCCACCCAGCATCTCAGCCTATCAAGCAAAATTTGATGGTCAACAGTATCAAAAGTAGAAGTAAGGTCCAGCATCAGCAAAACAGAACGTTCTCCTGCATCACTTCACAACAAAATGTCACTGGAAACTCTAAGAAGAGCTGTTTCTGTGGAATCAATTCTACGAAAATTTGACTGAAATTTATCAAGGATACTGTGTTTGTCCAGGACGACTGTAAGCTGCTTAGCTAGAACCTTTTCTAGTATCGTGGATAAAATCTGTAATTTTGACATTGTCTGTAGCTTTTGAAGATAGTAGGGTCGAACTTGGATTTGTTTTTTAAAGTGGGTGAATGACAGCATTCTTAAAATAAGCAGGGACTTGACCAGAGACCAGTGAAGTGTTAATTATAGCGAGCACACAGGGACTGATATGCCAAAAGACATTTTTGAACAGAGATGCAGGTGAAATGTCAAGAGAACAGGATGATCCTTTCAATGAGTTCACCATTTTTTCCAGCTCAGGTAAAGAAATATTAGCATATTTATTTAATATGCTAATATTTATTGATGTTTAGTTAGATGTTTACTATTCACCATGGATCTGAGAGAAACAGAATTTCGATCCTGTGTATGTCCTGTACATATTGCCGATTTGACAATAAAGCTGACTTTGACTTTGAGAAGCTTTCTATAATGACAGGCCGAGCTAGAGCAGGAGAAGCCAGTGAAGAACCTGATGAGGAAATATTAGTTCTTATATTACTGATTTTTTTTCTACCAGAAAAGAAAGAAAATTATTACAAAATTATTTTTAAAAAATGGAACAGATAGAGCAGGAGTAAGCTAATTGTGTTGAATAACACTTTTGGATTATCTCTACTCTTTATAACCAGCTTTGAAAAATAGGCAGCTCTCGCATCTTTGGCTGCATTGTTTAAAGAAACTAAAAGATCCTTTAAATGAAGCAGATGAACGTGTAGACGAGTTTTGTTCCATCAACTTTATGACAGAAACACTTTAAAGGAACGTGTTTAAGTCTTCCTCCAGCCAGTCACTGAGGTATTTGTCACCACTAACCAGACATGCCCCATTTAAAAAAGGATTTCCACAGAGTTGCTGTTAAAGTCCATAAATGTTTCAGTCTGGATGATAATTTCAATTAAAAACATTTGAAACTCCCCTCATTCAGATGTTTTTTGTTGTTTTTTTTAACTATAGACCTGCAAGTGACATCTCTGGAGTCAAAGAGGTTACCATAAACCAAAACATGAAGGTAGACTCTCCTCACCGTACAGCTGCTGTACAGCAATAATGTCGTCCCAGCTCAGAACCAGGCTGCGGCCGAGCTTTCTGTAGTACGGCGACATTAGAGCGTGACGCACGGGGGAGTGCTCCAGTCCCAGAGTGTGTCCGATCTCGTGGGCGGTCACCATGAAGAGGTTGTGCCCCTTGTGCCCGTTTAGCGTCCACCTCTCTGCCATGTCAAAGTGGGCTTCGCCTCGACGAGGCAGGAAGGCGTGAGCCAAAGTTCCTCCTAAATAAGAGAGAGGAGGAACACTGTGAGGCACAGATACTTTTCATTAAACATTCATTGGTTCTCAGTTTAACTTCTGAACAGCAGCACCGTTTACTGGTTGGATTACAAACCCTGCTCTGTGTCTCTCACTGGACAAAAGGGAAAACAAAGAGTGGTTATTTTTAATGTTTAGGATTGATGTTGCTTATTTTTATCATCTATGCTGCTCAAATGTATCAGCAAAACAAAAAGCATTTGTTTACATACACTATTTACTACATATGGCTGAATGAATGAAAGTGCATAAATGGCAACACACAGAATTGTCAGTGTTCATTTAAATGGGTTGTTTCTGGCTTTTAAGCATAATCCACACATTTTCAATCGGGTTGAGGTTGAATTTTTGGAAAATGCCATTCCAGAAGCTTAATGTTAGTCTGCTTTATCCATTCCAAAACCACTTTTGCTGTGTGTTTAGGATCATTGTTTTAATGGAACACCCAACTGTGTCCAGGTTTCAACCATCTAGCTGTTGTTTTGAGGTGAAGTTGAAGAATTTGGAGTTAGTCATCTTTGTGCAATGTACCAGTACCACCACAGTAAAACAGCCTCAGAGAATGATGCTACCGCCACCATGCTTGATAGTTGGTACAAAACCTGTGTTTTTGTGGGACTGTGTTATTCACAGTAATTGTATTACCGTTCACACAGAAACACACTGAATTATTTATTGTCGATTGTTCTTGAATTTGGGATTGTGATACCTTTAGTGAGAGCAACCTACCCTGACAGTAAATTATGCACAAAATCTTAACTAGACAGAACTAATAAAATTTGTGAACTCATAAACTTATAAAAATATAACCTGCCAGTACCTGTAAAGATGACGTCAAAGGAAACTTTGTCCATAACTGTGAGAATTTAAGGCTGTTAAATATCTTGAGAATCTCTAAAACAAGCCTTTTTAAGTATAAATGCAGATGAAATCAGATCAATGTGACATGACCCTGACCTGGTCCATCAAAAGCGTTGCTAGCTCCATCGTTGTGGTCTCCTTCGTAAAAGGCCAGCCGGATGTCTGCGGGCCCACCGGGGGCCTCCTGGAAGACCAGGCCTGACACGTTGCTCCACAGCTGGAAGGCGGCACGCACAGCCAGCCGGACAGAGCCCAGGGACAGGTGCTGAGGCCAGTTCACGATCTGGTAGGTCAGGTGGCGCTTGTACCACTTGTCCCCTGGAGAATGCCCAGTGAGAGAAACAGATATGAGACATGCAGCTATGAAGCTCACAATCTGGTTCATCACAGAGACGTGCCAAACACCAGAAAAAAAACAGCAATATTATTCTGAGACTGTCTTTCATTGCTCAGGTCACCTGGTGGAAAATCTTGCACAAAAAGACTGTCTCTTAACAGATGGAGGGAATCTCTGGCCTTTTTAATGACATCAATGATGCATCAGTTATAGAACATGGTATCTGTTTTTTTTATTTTATTAAAGGCTGTAAATTCCTTGATTTTACTGCTCATACATAGAATAATTCACAATAATTATCACTGGTTCATAGTCACGGTTTAAAAACATGGGGCATTAGGTGGAGTTAATTTCTAAACTCACTAATGTCTCTATCTGAAAAAATAAAAAACAGTTACACTTTTTTAAACCATTTCTTTTACTTTTTTCTGTCATTTTCTCAAATTCATTCAATTAACCATCTATTTTCTGACTTCTTTTATGCAAACTTGCTGAAAAACCTGCTATTTCAAACTGGCTTTAACTTTCACAGACAATTAATGGTTAAATTGTTGTTATCGTTATTAGCTCCTGATGTAGCTGTGTATTTACAAGTTGTATTTACAACTTGATACATTTGAATTATAAGTGTAGATGCCAGGTGTCCCGGACCAAACCATGACGCTTTGAGGCAGAGCCTCTCCAAATCCAGCAGGCTGAGCCGAAATGATAGGCCGTTAACCATGCAGGTTTACAGCTGGGTAACCTAACAAGCGCTCTGACCGCATGTTTGACTCAACAGTTCACTTCAACATGTGTCTGTGGTTTCTTAGCTCAGGTGTAATCACATGTGTTTGACATTTGTTCTGTGAGAGAGGGAGGGGGGATTCACACTCGTGATTTTATTAATTTACAAGACTAATTTGTTCGTATATATACACAGGATCACAGAGAAAAGCAGGCTGGAAACAAAGCAGACATAAGAGCAAATGCACACAAGCTGCCAACACATCCACAACAAACAAAAAGGCATGAAACAATTAGCGGATAATGTGAACCTGTAGACAGAGGCAAGAGGCTGTCACTGACAGAGCTGGTGGAGAACTTACCGAGCACTTTTTAATAAGAGGTTTATGAAGGTGCATATCTGAACTAAGACTCAATGCTGATTTATCAGACAACAGGAAAAGAAACAGATTGCTTTACTGACTGCACTTTTTCTGCATGTTTATTTCTGGGCAGGGTCCATGAAGACAGATATCGCCTGAGAAAGGTGACAAGTCAATCTTCCAGTCAAACTGGACCGAAACAGTCACTGAAATAAACTCTGTCCACGTGGGCGACAAATTGACCATTAAAACGGTGAGAAGGGATTTATCTCCAACCAGTCTTCACTTTAGGGCTCGGTTGATTTACACATACTTTCAGAGCTGATGCTAAAGTGGCCACATAAATCAAGCACATTTTCTACAGTTGTCAAAACATTTTTAAGAAGGCTAAATGTGAGCAGAGATCTGCACACACGCCTGCTGCTCCTTCACGCGCTGCCCGAGGCGATGAGGCCTGAGAAGTCACAGCAGAAGACGGATCTGCGTTGGAGTTTGAGTGATTTTTGGTGCCATTTGTGCTTGTTTAAATAATGCATCGCCAAAAAAAAAAAATGAGAGAGAAGAAGATGGGGAGCAATATACAAGAAGTATGCGCTACATACTGTGAATGGCCAACAGACCACAACAGCACCCTGGAGACTGGAAAATATCTGGAAATCTGGAGCCATTAAGACGTGGTTTTGGCTGTGACATCAGTGTGTAAGCTGTGTGAGTAAACACACAAACAGAAGTTGTGCTTCAGCAGCAACTTGACTCTTATATAAACTTCATGCTTAGCCTTTTTGTTGCAATAGTTTACAGCAACATAACATGTAAAGAGTGGAAGCACATGGAGCCTCAAAC
Source organism: Andinoacara biseriatus (assembly GCA_015108635.1). Lineage (NCBI taxonomy): Eukaryota > Metazoa > Chordata > Actinopteri > Cichliformes > Cichlidae > Andinoacara > Andinoacara biseriatus. Next base: position 12,549 of record VUQJ01015114.1, on the reverse strand, counting down.
ACCAGAACCAAACACCGGGGGGGGGGGTTATAGTATAGTGCATTAAAAGAAGTACAGAAAACTTAGAGTCACAGTCATTTACAGCAGTCTGATTACTGGGATACTCACGCATGTTCCCTTCATTCCCAGACGAACTACACACATTAAGGCCTATTACCGCATCATGTGTGTAGATGTGTATTCTCCGCAGAGCTCGGGCGCCTTCTCTCCATCTCAGACCGCCGCGGAGTAAGAGGTCCCCGAGGATGGCGGAGAAGGCAGGAAGCCCGATACGCACAAGACATTCCAAGACTTCCCTTATGGAAGCAATTATGATGCCCTCTATAGCAGCAGTGTAGGGAGGGCGGGTTATCACGGACATTAGGAAGTCACTTAGATCATCTGATAGCTAAAGTTATTGTTTGTGGGGGTTCAGGGAGATTTTGTTTGTTGCTGGTGTTAGGGAGGCTGTTGGACACACGCACGCATGCATGTCACCGACGGTAAAACCAACCGGTGGCCAACATTACATCCATGTCGACATCTAGAAAATGCAACAAGAGGGGGAAAAAACATAAGTGGGCTCAACAAATTCTGTTATACTTGTTCAGGAATTGCAGCCATTTTTATACATAGTCTCATTTTCAGAAGCTCCAAAGTAAATGGATGAACTAGCATAATTTTACATATAAATATTATTTTTAAAACCGCCTTCAGTTACTGCTTGTTTGTGGGTCTCTGCATTCTGTTTTGTATTTAACAACTGAAGAGCTGCTCTGTTGGCCATTGAAGAATATCCCATTTCTTTCCCTTAAACTCTTGGGTTGCATTTGCAGTTTGTTTCAAGTCCTCATCCATTTGCACTGTGAAGCCCTGTCTGATCAGTTTTGCAGTATTTGGCTAAATCTGCATAGAGAGTACAGCCCTGTGCACTTCACAATTCATCCTGCTGCTTCCAACACCAGTGACCTGGTTCCACTGACAGCCATGCACGGCCATGTATGGCACCATGTCAGAGAGCTGTTTCTCTCCTTCTCCAGACTTTTCTATTCCCATCATTCTAACACAGGTTTATCTTGGTTTCTTTAGTCCAAAGAATTTTTTTTCTGAACTGTTCGGGCTCTTTTAGATGTTTTCTGGTAAAGTCTGATCTGATCTTCTTGTTCTTGAGTGTAACCAGTGGTTTGCACCTTGTTGTAAACTTTATATTTACATTTATGAAGGTGTCTCTTGATTACACCTGTCTCCTCCAGAGTGTTCTTGACTCGGTTAGATGTTGTGAAGTTGTTTTTCTGAATCATGGAAAAAATTCTGTCATCATCCACTTTTTTTCACCCTAGTGATGGCCTCCTTCACTCGCACTGACATCTCTTTGGGCTTCATTTTAAGAGTGCCTGTGAAAAGATTCCGAATGCAAGTTCAACACTTGGACTCAACTCCGGATCTTTTATCTCCTTAATTTGTTGGGAAATAATGAGTCCTCACCTGGCTATAATGTCATTTATCGGTCAACTGTCTGATTACTTTTGAGCCTCTGAAAATGGCGGACTTTGTAAAAATAAATGGCTGTAATTCATAAACTGATAATGGGAAACTTTTGCTCAACAACTTGCTGGAACAAGCTGGAAGTCTGCACTTTAATTTAAAAATCTACTGCAGAGGGAAAATGTTTCTCTGTCCAAAACCTGTTGGACCTCACTGTGAAAATTATTATGGGTTGTTTTCTTCTGTTACGTCAGCTTTAATTTGCAATGATGTGGAAAAATGAGCAGACTGTCAGATTTGAGGTGCAGGAATCAGAGAACTTTCTGGCTAAATTTGTGACTGAACTGAAAACTATTAAAATAATTGGCAGCATGTTGCAAAAATGTCCGTTCACTGAGTCTACACTCCACTGCATCGATCCACGAGGGCACACCTCAGAAAAATACACACACACACCTAATGCACTTCAAAAGCTTATCTTAGACAAGGGTGGTGGAATGTCAGTTCTGTAAATATCAGTGGGAACAACTCAAGGTCTGCTTTCAGTTTCCAGGAAGCTCAGAAGCAGCCATGTTAACGCTAAACAAAATCACATCACACCACAGCTGAGAGCGAACAAGTCGGCAGCTCGTCTGACTCATCTCAATGCTGCTCCAGCCACAGGCTTCGGTTAGCAGCCACGGTCAGCTGTCAAGGGCAAACAGCTCAAACAGCATCGAGGGTTAGGTTTAAGTCATGGATGACCCGGTTCACAGAACTGTAACTGTAAAGAAAACCTTTTAACTTTAGAGGTGGTGAACTGATCCCTGAAATAGCATCACAGACACAGATGTTCTTCTAGTCTGTTTCGCCTCATTATTGCTGCTGGTGCATCATGACTAACGTTTGATATTTACCATTATATTTATACACATATTTTTCAGGGTGCAATGATTGTATGGCATGCATTTTTAATGACTTTAAAAACCCAACAAAAACTCATATTCTGGGCATTCATTACAAGCCCCAAACTTGACATTCATGCCCACGATGAGAGGATGTAAACCTCTGACCACAACCGTATGTGGTAGAATAAATCCAATCAGAAATGATCATTCATCCTGAGGGGAGCATAAATGTGTGGACCAAATTTCATTTTATTATGTTAAACCAACTTCTTCATTCTCACGACCATAGATGTCTGTACAATATTTCTTCACCACCTGTTGAGTACATGATGAGATATTACACTCTGTACCAAAGTGGAACAACTGACAGCCAACAGTATACATACCTGAGGCCTCAATTCTACCACATGCATGTTTTCACAGGAATCTATTAGACCAAATGTCTGAGCCAAACACAGAGCTCCCTGAGCAAACATGCTCGAAGCTACAAGCAGAAACATATCTGCTGTTTCTGTCAGAAAAAAGCGGGATGATGTTTGAGTCGGTGGCAGCACAAACGCATAACCCTATTACTTACAATTAAGCTATTACTGAATGGCTATATGAAGCCAGAGCAGCAAGAGGTTTGACCTGAGGGTGTAAAAGTATCTGCTACCTGTGTAATAACACTGCCGCCTGTCATATGAGTCAGGTCTGGGTTGTTATAAGAGCAGGCTTAGATCCATATAAACAGTCTGTCACTCAGCGGGAAATCCACTCATATCTGCCCATAAAGATAGGTAGCCAGCTTGGCAAACAACATAATCCATTCAGTCAGTTATGGATGTATTTACCAGAGGGAACACGTCAGGTACTGACACGAAGAGGCAGTGGCAAACATCAGCCACCTCTGCATTCCCCGAACATTAGCCAACCCCGTCAGTGACAGTGAGGAATGCAGAGGCTTCACACATCATGAGGCTGGAGGCACACGCAGAGAGAGGGAGTGGAAAACATTACTGTAGCTCCCGGTGCTGTCACCAGCCTGCGGCTGCTGCTGTTCATTCACAAAGGAGATGTGACAAATGGCAGCACTGAGGAGACACGACTAGAACAAAAGAAACAGAGACGTATAAAAGGAGATTTCCAGGACTTGTTAAAATCTGTTGAGTGGTTTTAAGTGGCAGCGGCTTTGCGGCTCCTGTGAGAGCAGTTTCAATTGGTCAGTGGGTCTAAATAAAGAGAAACAAAATCCATCCTAATCTAATCTAATAGAAATACATGCGTGGTTTTTCCACAGACATGTGGGACATCAGCCTGGACTGAAAGTGGCTGCGGAAACATTCAGCACAGTTTTGTCATTTCGCTCCATTTGGTATCTCCTTCACGTTTCCATCAAAGACGTACTAACAACATAATGCACTGTAAGCTAGGAGAAAGGACCTCAACTGTTCAATTATTTCATGAAATCTGTAAAAGAAAGAAAAAAAAAAGAGGAAAAAAAACAGCAGCTGTCCTCTGAACCACTGTAAACCCTTTGGTCTTAAGACTGCTTACACTGCAATGTGTTTTTAAGTGTGTTTAGGCAGAAATTTTGACCATCTCATCACAGAGAGAATCACGTAACTAAAGACAAAAGCACGCTTTGTGAAAACTAAAATTGTTTTTTTTTACCCAGTAAACATGACCCGAAGGATGCGTGAACCCATGCAATTGCTGCAGAAAGCAAGAATCATCCGAGCTGACGTGTGTACCATCAGACACTCCACCAGCTTTAATTACAACTCTCCACTCTATTTAGTGCTTTACTTTATGATGGTGGACCCTCCCAGTTAACTGCTGTTTTTTTTTTTTAGACCACAATAGCGCAAACAAAGCCTCTACATAAAAGGCAGTGAATGAAATCCCAGCTCTTATACAGAGAGTCAGTCAAGCCTACTTTTGCACATAGGTGCACACAAACAACACAATACCTTCTGCAGCGGAGCGTCTCCTACGCTGCAGCAGTGGCTTCTGTCCAGTAAAGATGAAATTTACTCTCTGATTCCAGATCTGCTGGCTGCCCTCGTCCGACACCCCACAGCGGGGCTCTGCCATCCGCTGCAGGGTGGCACTGTCAAGTTCACCTGTGATGGGCAGACGGGACAACCACTGGAATTCACTGAAAAGAGAAAGAGGAAAGGTTCACAGTCACTCCAGTATGTAAATCAGCAGAACTGTAAAAGGTATTAGATCTTTCCTGTGCAGAGATTTTGACTGCTAGTGGTTTCAGGCAAGTTAGGAAATGCAAAATGGCCATAATGGGTGCTGAACACAGATACATGTGACTCAAAAGTGCATCAGCATCATTTGCCATCTCAGTGGTATTAGTTTTATGAAGCAAAAAGAAGTTGAATGGACAGAGGAATTGATGTGGAGGCTGATAATGTCAAAAATGCAGCCTTTATGTTCTTTATTTATATACTAAATTCTGCACAAAAAAAAATTGAGTAAAGATGGGCATTTTAATAAAGCTTGCACAGACTTTACTGACACACCCTTCAGTGCAAGCTTTATGTACAAGAAAAATGTTTCAATCAGTTCCCATTACAGTACAGCGAGTAGACGGGCCAGAGGGCGAGGTTCTTGAAATTCCTGGATGTTCCAGAGAGGTTTCCCAGTGCAGAGGTGAGGGTGTGTTTTACTGCCCTGCACTGATGTTCAGCCCTGAGGCCTGCACCACAACGAGCTTACCCCACCCTATGATGAACACACTGGACTTTAACAGCAAACTCACAAGGGCGAGAAGTAGAAATGTGTGCAAATCCACCTACCGGACAGCAGACTGCATCTCAACTGCATTGTGGATGTGGTGATCGTGATGGAGGTAGCCATACTTTTCCAGAAAATCCTGCAGCGCAAGTCATATCTGTTAATACTGTGTTCAAAATGCTCCAACTTAACATATAAACACCACAAAAAGCTCCAGAAAAAACGAATATTGTCATACTGACATAGTATTTTCAATAAGAACATAGCGTAATAAGTGCTGACACCTTTAAAAAAAACAAAACACCATAAACATCTGAAAATCTACATTTCTCCTCAGATCTTCACCGATTTCCTTGGACTTTCCCATTCTCTTGATACGATGCATAGTGGTAGTGGATTACCTGCATTATTTTACAGTGTATATGTGTGTGAGTACACAGACCACCCATAAGACAAAGAAGCCCCTGGGGTGCCCCTGAAACTCATAATTTTGCAAGAATTCCATGTAAACACGCAAGTCCCAAAAAGCTCCGGTGGTTATACACATAAAGTGCTTTTAACATGAACCCACGGGGAACACGCCAACAGGTGTTGCATTATTCGGTGAGGCTGGCTCATAGTTTAATATTACAGTTCCTTCGTGTTCAGACAACAGCAGGGAACAGCTCAGTGTGATTACAGATGAGATGGGGCAGAAATTAAAACTGAGGCGATGACAGATGTGCTTCGGCAACAGGAATGTGAAAACAACAAAAAGAGATGATCTTCTGTCCCATTAGAGATGCTGAAAATGCCACAGGGCTTTGTTTTATGTAAGAATGAAAGTCGAGCTGAGGAAACTCGATGAAGAAAGTATGTAGTCTTTGGACAGCCAGCAAAGAGAGCTGTCAGAATAGACCGGTGCCGTCTGAACCACAATCAGGCAAAACCCTAAGAAACGTGGTTTTTCTTTCTTTATGAATGGGTTTAATCTCCTTGTCTGTCACTACATGCAGCATTACTATATTACAGTACATGTACCTGAGCGGATATAGGCTTTTGTATTTGAATGGGTTTTAATGCTTTAAATCTATATTCAAGGTCAAGCTAGAGTTATTATAGTTTTGACATTTGTGATTTTTTTTTTCGGCTTAGTTTCAGATAATTTTCTAGAGTGGGTTTGCTCATTTTTGATTCCTTTTGATCAGTTTCAGTCTTTTTAAGTGTTATTGTATGGAGGGCATCTGACAATGTGCGAGATTAAGGAAAATCAGTAGCGGACTCAAAGTCTTGCAGAAATCCAAAGCCTCATCAGAGAAGTTGGTATAAATTTTAACCAACTTAATACTAAAGCTAAGGCGATTTTCTGTATATTTTATTTAGCTTTTCCAGTCACAATATCGTTTTTCTTTTCACGTCAATTGAAATAACCTTATCAAGCTGTGATCATTCACGTTGTTGAAAACGAAGTTTTATAATGTATTGCAATTGCAATGTATTGTATTGTTTTATTATGGGTTATAAATAAAAATATAAATTTGTTTGTAGAAAGACATTTAAAAAGACGTGCGCCTCACCGTCTCAAACACCTTTAAAGCAGTCTTATCTGAGCACTGTCATGAGCTGTTAAACCCCTATTTCGGACCTTATCTCCATTGTATTCAATGTTGGTCAAAGTTTCGGTGCAAAGGCGATAAAACAATGTAGGAGGAAATAAGCATTTCCCCGTTAGAAACTCGCGGCGCTCCTGGCCCAGTTTTAAATGTGGGTCACTTTAACTCGCCTGAGGATTCATGTTTGTAACCAGGGTCCTTCAGTCGCTTTGAAAAGAGTCTGACAGGAGTACCTCCGGGTCCAGGAGCAGCGGTGATCCGGCGGCAATCGGAGCGGTGACGACCGCCGTCACGGTCAGGATCCAGAGCCTCCTCACGATCCGTTCACCCTCACAACGGCCCGGAGTTCGGCGCCTCATTGCGGGGAGACCACAATCAACACACCGCTCAAGGTGTCGCCTCCATAGTTAAACTTACTATCTGAACACATCCAGCGGATCCCACATCTCCATCACCGTGAGGACTGACGGAGGTTATTCAGAGCCGGAGTATTTGAATAGGAGTTGGGAGGGATAGCACCGCCCCCCGTCTGCCCTTTTACTGCAGGGCATGGCAGTGTTTTCCTGCTGCACACAACCATTTGAAGATGTAGATCGTGTTTTAGTGTTGCAGAAATTTGGGTAATAAACTCACAAAGCACAGAGAAAAGATCACAGTTTAATATAATTTGGAGAAAAAAAAAAAGCCAAGTAAAACATTTCTGTTTATACAAAACAATGGTATGAAGTCTACCTCACAGAACATCAGCAACTAGAATCTGACAGAAAATTTAAAAGGATGTACAAACAAATGAAGAAAAAAAAAAAAAATCTGATCACATGCCTACGGTGCCAATCAGCCCAACACATCCCTCACTCACAGGTGAACAGTAATACTAAGGATGCACCAGCTACAGTAGACAAATCACATCTGATCTAAACCCTCTTCCCCCTCCAAGAGTTAAGTCCTCCCCCAAACTAAATCCTCCTTCCACAGCAAACTTAAGGGCTGGAATGGTTTTCTTCTTCCGAGTGCTCAGTACGGCCGGTCTCGCCTGTCGTCCCTGCGGTCACCTCTGAGGAAAGAAGACAAAGATGTCTGTTACACTGGCTGCATTTTAAAGAGACCCACATCTGCTTTTGTCATTGAACTGAAAACCATCATCAGCTGACAAATGAAGGTGAGCTATGATGTCAACCTCTTTTATTTGCACAGCCCTTGACATTTTAAATGGGCAACACAACTTGTGATCAATAAAGCAGACTTCCATTAACACAGCATGTCACCTTCAAAGAGCAATAAATACTAAATTTGCCATAAAGGCAAAACTGAATATTTAGACAACTGAAACACTTCAGGGTGCCTCAGACTGTGTAATTTAATTCACATCTTGTTAAAAAAAATCACAACGGAATTTAATGTCCTTAAAGATCATACTTAGGTAAAATGTACTGAAAAGACTATTACGACTACTACTACTGGCCATTTCTGAGCCAAATACGCCCTCTTCTGGTCTTAGAATCAAACTAGTGTCTAAGAGTCCATCTTCGACTGACCTTCCTCCCATTTTGTAGCCACCTCCTCCGAATCCTCCACCGCCTCCTCCAAAACCTCCACGGTCACCCCCGCGGAAACTTCCACGCCCTCTAAAGCCACCGCCTCTGTCGCCACCATAACCTCCTCTGCCACCACGATCTGCAAACACATCACAACAACGATGTCAACAGAGGCAAACATCACAGGTTTAAATAAAAAAAATAAATAAATAAAAAACACACACTGACTAAACAGTTTGGCCTATGAGCATTACTACTGAGTAAATTTAAATAGTTCACCCTGTGTAACGACTCTACAGTGGCGGTATCATTTGTATTAAACTTTGCACTTTCATTACAATAAAAACATGTCTTTGTTACCATTATAAAATACTACTCTAAGTAGTTTACCCATTATTTACGTAAAAGTGAACAATTATGAAGAGGGGGGGAGAACAAAACAAACAAAACCTTTAGCATGTTTAGGCCCATTTCAAAACAAGTAGGCCACTGAGTTGTACCAGTTTGTCCAATTGAATTACTTTTTTTTTTTTTAAAAGCAAGAGTGGATCTAAAGAACACGTGTCGCCTGTTCAAAGGCAGGTCAGAAAGCATATTCACGTACATGAAAGTGATAAAGCGCTGAGCTTAGCGGTCAATATTTACAAATAGATTTTTACACTAAATAATTTAACAGTACTGTGTAGAACTGTCTATATTTTATGCATGCTGTTTATTTCATTCAATATTGATAAAAAATATATGAAATAGGAAATAAAGAGATGAGACAGAGACAAATGATGGAAAGATTGATGACAGTGATTAAACCAGTAGGGTTATGGTTCTTGTGGTCTGCAGTTGTACTCTTCAATACACATCTATTCTTCAAGTCTGAAGTCAATATGATGCGTTGCATAGTTAATGAGCAAGTGTGACGGACAGACAGACAAGCAATGTCCTGAGCGTCTCCCTGCCTCTCAGCAGGAGACAAAAAAATTTAATACACTAAGTCTCATCTAGTTTCTTTTCAAAGCCATGCACTCCAATTTCCAAATATTGCACATCTTGTAAGACAACCTTCTCCAGTATTTAAAAGTCAAGCACCAAATCAAGTCAAGCGCTCACCTCCACCTCCAAATCCTGCATCGCCTGGTTTGGGTGCACCACACTTGTTACACTCCTGCCGCCGGGCAAAATTCATGTTGCCACAAGAGCTGAGAAAAGGAAACAGATGAACACTTATAAATCCAACTGAGCCAGATTGTTCCCTTCTGTCGTGT
>VUQJ01015111.1:2841-13612 GCA_015108635.1 Andinoacara biseriatus | reverse complement strand
ACACATACACACACACACACACACACACACACACACACAGAGAGAGAGAGAGAGAGAGAGAGCGATAGAGACACGCACACAAAATAATGGAGGAAGTATCCACCGCCTTTATTTAAGTAAATATACCACACAAGTGCATTCTTGTATTAACTCTTTCATGCATAATTATGAGAACCTCAGTCAAGATTTTTTTCCTGTTATTATTTCTCTTTAGGCATGAAAAACAAACAAACAAACAACACAGCTGAAATTTTGTTTATGAACTTATTTTTCATGGAGTTAAATACACCCTGCATTTGACTTTTGAACCAAATATTTATATAACAATCCAATAACAGAAAATGATATTGCATTCTTAGATCCATTGTCACTACCGTCACCATGGCCCAACTCTTCCTCTCCTGTGTTGGCTTCTGTGTAATTGGATCTATCGCCTCAGCCCTTGCTCTACCACCTACTGAGCCACCACTCATCAATAACTACCCCTTTGTGGCTATATGGAACGCACCTATTGAGCGCTGTAAACGTCTTCACATCCCATTGGACACTGCAGCTTTCCAGGCAGTGACCACACCAGCAGCTGTGGCAGGTCAGTTTCTCACCATCTTCTATGAACACCATCTTGGCTTTTACCCTAAAGCTGATACCATTAACCATGTGCTCTACAATGGCGGGGTCCCCCAAAATGGCAACCTGACAGAGCACCTGGCCACAGCCCAAATGCAAATAGATTACTATGTCTCTGAAGATTCTTCTCCTGGGCTGGTTGTCATTGACTGGGAATCCTGGCGCCCCCTGTGGGAACAGAACTGGGGCTCAAAACATTTTTATCAGGAATTGTCCCTCTCTCGTGCGCTGCAGATGGTTCCGTTTTCATCATCAAAGCAAATTTACAAACTGGCAAAAAAACAGTTCCAGCAAGCTGCACGCCGCTTTATGGAGACAACCATCAGCCTCGGTACTCGCAAGCGTCCAAACCACTACTGGGGCTTCTACTTGTTTCCTGACTGCTACAACTACAGATGGTACAAACCTGGCTACACAGGAGAGTGCTCCAAAAAGACCCGGAAGCAGAACAACCAAATGCTTTGGCTGTGGGAACACAGCACAGCTCTCTTCCCATCTGTCTACCTTCACCAGAGTCTGAGGAACTCCCCTCGGGCTGCACTCTTCGCTCGTAACCGAGTACTTGAGGCTCTGAGGGTGGCTGCATTGCCTAAACGTCCCTACATTATGCCAGTCTATGTGTATTGCAGGCCACTGTACCGGGATCAGACCAAGAAGTATCAGAGCCAGGTGAGGGCTTACGTTAAAATCATATTCATGTACATAAACGTGATTCATTTTTATGATTACAATAAAAGACAGGTGCTTAAAGTTATGGAATGATCATGGTTAAAAGAAACAGGTTGGTCCATCGCTTTCAAGCAGGAAATGATTAGCTGTCTGTCCTATGTTGAAGTTTAGTGTTTTGTTGAACTTCCTCCTTTGCTTCCATCAAAATTAATATAATCTCATAGGTGTTTTGTCAGTTGAGCACAAATACACTAATTCAATCTCTCTTGAAGATATACATGAGAACAAAAAGAATTCACAAAAATACAGCAGACTGAAAACAGGTAAAGATTTGAAGTTAATTTGATTTGGACTGTATGAAGTACCTCATATCAATTTTACCAAGGTTTGTCCCCACAGTAAATCTATATTCTACATGATTTCTATGCAAGAAGAGGTGTGGCATGTTTTGAAAGCTTTAACAGTAATAAATGAGACGGCCCTTTCTTTTTGACTCTAAAGAATTTGTTTAACAGTGAGGAGAATAGGATTTATCATTATTGAACAAGTTCAGTGTATTACAATATCAAAGGTTTAACAGCAGGAGTATTAATTGAGCAGCATCATGAAGGTGGCACAGTTCCATTTTCAATGTCTGACTAAGAGGTTAACCATAATTTAAATAATCTTAAAGAAATTTTGCTAGAGTATGAAATATGGACGTACGTTCCAGGTCTAAAATTGAAGTTAACACTCAGATGTGCCTTTAACCTGCATTCTTTTTAATGTTATATCTGTAGTTCCCATAGGTTTCTTGTCCTATAGACATTTATGGGAAAACGACCCTCTGCCCTAACCTCTTGTGATTTTCTGCTGAGCTTATGGCCTCAGTCACCTCTTTCAGGTCATACTGAATTAGACATTATGTCCATTTGTAAATTTTGGTGATGCTAAGTGTCATAAAAAGGTTTATCCAGGGTATGCTCATGTGCTAATGGCTTGTGATTTGTTAGCCAATAAGTGTGTGGTTTCATAGTCATCCCTTCTTGTCACATCCAATTTCAAAACAACCAGATGACAATGACAAAAATGCTCATCTTGAGGCTTAAAATGGGACTTCACAAGCCAGTGGGTGATGTACATCTTCTGTACTCTCTATGATCTGTTGTCAAGCCAAATATTTTTAAGACTTGGCAAGAGTAAAAAGGGCACCATTTAAAGTTTTAAAGCAGTATAAACAAAGGTGGAAGGTGGAAAATCTACTTGTCTTGGTCTCTTAAAAATTGGTCTATGATAACAAAATAATAGTTACAGTGTATTAGAAGCAAACTGATGGAAAGTCAGTGCTTCAGCTGGGCAGGAGCCTGAAGAAAACAGATTTGGATTATCAGCAAGAAAAATAAAGACACTAGAAGACATGCTAGTGATATAAACATCAATGGATCACAGATAGGCACAGTGTTTTGGGAGACTGACACAATCTTCATATTACAACTAGGTCATGGAATAAAAATTGTCACTGTGACATAAAATATTTGCTAAAAAAAACTAGATGTGTGATTAAATATGAAAAGTAAGTTTTAAGTCGGAAGTACCGCATTTAATTAAAAATGAGCTTGTTCTGTAAGGTATCTGTGCTATCCCAGGGTTCTAGCTAGAGGTTGCTTGCCTGACACTTTGCCGGGCTGAGGTACTCCTTTGCTGGGTGGCGAATTTCTGCTGTTAGCTATTGGAACGGATCACTATCGCCGTGTGCAGCCATTAGCACTAACAAGCAAGTGGTCGTCTGTTACTGAGGCCAGGGAGAGGGAGCATCTCTGCTGAGACTTGAGACTATGAAACTTGAAATTAACTCTCATAGAACTGAAACAAATTAGACTAACAAAAGTAGTAAATTTCTCTCTTTCAGGTCGATCTTATCAACACTGTTGGAGAATCTGCAGCCCTGGGAGCTTCTGGGGTCATAATATGGGGAGGTAGCAAAGACTACAACAGCAAGGTAACCCACAGCTTGCTGATATTTACTGACTGAACTGATCAGTTCTCCTCATTAAACAATAGTCTAAGGACTCAGCTTTTGTGTATTATCAATGAGCTAGGTGATTCCTTCTTAACATGTCAACATATAAGTTTGTTTTGGGGGTTTTCTAAGAAAAAAACCCCCAAAAATAACATGTTTCCAGTATTTTCTAACAAGAGAAAATATTGAAATCATCACATGAGCCACTTTAAGTTTCTGTGTTTATCTTCAGCCATAAAACGCTCTGTAGTTGTTGTTCTTCACAGGTCTGAAAACAGGAACACAACTGACCAGCCTTTCATCAACAAATAATTAACATGCCTTTCTTTCCTCTCTTAGGAGGAACTAATAGCTGTGACTTAAATTAGGTCTTTGAAAGAGATATGGCAACTCGATTTGCTGTCATTTTTTAATGGATTTTTTTTTCTTTTTTGGTATATAAGTTGCTTATCATTTGATATTCACATGATCACATTATTTTATGTCTTACAATCCATCTGCAGTGGCACAGTTGAATACAAACTCTCATTAAGGCTAATTTTCATTTTTTTTTATTTCATGAAGTAGATAAAAAGTACAGTACAGTGTTACCATTTTTATAATAGATGTTTTCAGCATGTTTCCACAAAACACGCAGTTCATGCACCGATGACCTGACATTCTTTTATCCACAGCACCCCCCTGCTGCTCTATAGCATCTAGGTCAGGGCTCATACAGGGCACAATAGCTATTCTATTGAATAACGCTGTTATTCACAATAGCTGTTATTCACAATAGCTGTTATTCACAATAGCTGTTATTCACAATAGCTGTTATTCTGTTGAATAACAGCTATTGTGCTGGTTCGTATTCTTAAAAAAATTGATTGGTTTAAGTTTGTACCCACAATACCTCTTACCTTGTATGTCCTTACAGTGCACTGTAAGGAATAAAACAGTCCCTTTTTATGTTTTTTCACCACTATTCACCATGTTTTCTGTCTTTTTCTTCAAGTCTCTGAATAGATTCCCTAATATCTATAATCCCTGTATCTATTCTCTATCCCATGCTGTTGTTTGTTGCATTTTTATTCTCATCCCTTTTGGATGAGAGGTGAAATGTCTTCAGGATCTAATCTGTGCCCCCTGTTCTCTGCTACGACTTCTATTCTAACAATATAACCAACTGTCGAGGATGAAACAATAAAGGGGTGTTCCTTGTTCAGGCAAAGTGCTATTTGTTATATTTTCTTTCAAATAACAAAGGCACTCACACTTTTACATTCATAGGCACTTTATTAGGTACATCTGTTCAGTGGTTCATAAATGCAAATATCTAATCAGCCCTTCACAGGGTAGCAACTCAGGTCATTTAGGCAAGATGATTTTCTCAAGTTCAAACCAAGCATCAGAATGAAGAAGAAGGACTTTTTAACATGGTCAAATGTGCCAGATGGGCTGTTCTGAGTATTTCAGAAACTGAGTCCTGTATTACTAAGCAGAATTTTGTCTTATTTGGGTAACTTCAGGGTTAACCCTGGGTTTTCAGTAGTATGAAGGCGGTTCACTTCTTACCTGGGAAATACCACCTTGGTAACTTTTGTTGGAAACCTAACTTACTCCAGAGTGGGCTACTGTAGTAGAAAAAAACATACATTTTATACATGGACTTTAATTATTCAAATAAAATCTTTTTGCTGATATTAATTTTTAAATTCTAATATTTTCCATGTATATATTTTTTGATATCTAAAATACCTGAGCTTCTCACATAAACCTCATCCTTTCTCTGCAGACTGCCTGTCATTCTCTGTCCAATTACCTGAGGTCCACCTTGAACCCTTACATTGCTAACGTGACTGCAGCTGCCATGCTCTGCAGTGAAGTCTTGTGCCAGGGGAGGGGCCGCTGTGTCCGGAAAAGCAATGGTTCCCGCCACTACCTGCATCTGAACCCCAACCACTTCTACATCATACGAGCTGACAGGAAGTATGTGGCTATCGGTCTCCCTTCCGCTGCTGACCTTAGTGCCTGGGCTGAAAACTTTACCTGTCAGTGCTACGCAGGCCAAAGCTGTTCTCCCAAGCTACGGCATCCAACCACCATGAAATTCATCTGGATTTAATCTGTGAGGAGAGTGAAATCCTTTCACAGTAGTGCTCCTTTTCCGTTCACAGATCTAATGGTGATTTTTTTAATGTGATTATTTATCAAAAATCATCAATCAGCCATATATTTCCCAACAGCAGATTGGCTAAATAAATTATTTCCCCCAAACCTAACAAACAAACTATACCTTCAATCACCATTTTGACATGAGAATTTAGAAAGATTTGAAATGTAAATGTGCTGATTAATTAAACCAAATAAAATTCCACTAAACAAAATTAAACTCTGAATTTGAAAATAAAATAAAAAGTAAATTACATTTAGAAGATGAGAACTCTGTTACATAACAATGACCAAAATTAAACATTATCTGTGTTGTAAACATCAGAGGAGAACTGTCCTTATTTTTACTTTTCACGAAACATACACAGGTCAGCCATATACTGTAGGGTTGAACTCAATAACCAGACCTATCTCCATTTACCAAGATTTTTTTTTTTTTAATTTATCAGTTTTCACAATTGATCTGTCAGTTTTACTTGACAGACACCCCAAATTGACATACTGTATGATTCAGGATTCCTAGAGGGATGCAGTCTTACTCATTCATCACCATTTCCACACAGGGTTTTTCTAAAGCATTGCAAATGCAGCACGGCACATTCTGCAGGAAATACATTTTTTTTCTGAATTACTTATATATACCAGGAAGGTATAACTGCCTGCACTTTTGTACAATACAGTGCCTGCTTCTGCTGTCATTGACCTTAGAAAATAATAAATTGACTTCAGAGCTTTAAGAATCTGCAAGTCAAGATGATCTGCTTTTATCTCTATCACTCACACAGTGATTACATATTCAATTCAATTCCATTTTATTTATAATGCAACAAATCACAACAGACAGACACCTCAAGGTGCTTTATTTTGTAAAGTAAACACAATAATTACAGAGAAAACCCAACAATCAAAACAACCCCATATGTTCAAGCACTTGATGACAGTGGGAAAGAAAACGTCCCTTTTAACACAAAGAAATCTCCAGCAAAACTAGGCTCAAGGAGGGACTGGTTGGGTGAGGTGTGGGAGACAACACAAAGGACACACTGTGGAGCTAGATATTAATAGTAACTAATGGTTAAATGCAGAGTGACATATAAACAGAGTAAAAAGAGGTGAATGAAAATAAAATACTCATACTTGTGCATCATGGAAGCCCCCTATTGCAGTGTAACTAAGGGATGGTTCAAGGTCACCTGATCCAGTTGTAACTATAAGCTTGATCAAAAAGGTCAGTTTTAAGCCTAATCTTAAAAATAGAGAGGGTGTCTGTCTCCCAATTCCAAATCACGAGCTTGTGCCACAGAAGAGGGGCCTGAAAGCTGAAGGGTCCTCCTCATATTCTACTCTTAAGTATCCTAGGAACCACAGGTCAGCCAGCAGTCTGAGGACAAGGTGCTCTATCGGGGTGATACGGTACTACGAGGCCTATGAAGATAAGATAGGACCTAATTATTCAAGGCCTAATATGTAAGAAGAAGAATTTTAAATTCAATTCTGGATTTAATAGGGAGCCAGTGAAGAGAAGCAAATATGGGAGAAATACGCTCTCTTTTTTTAGTCCCTGTCAGTATTTGCATCAGCATTTGGGATCAGCTGAAGGGTTTTCAGAAAGCTTTTAGGACAGTTTTTTAACCTTTATTTAACCAGGAAAGTCCCATTGACATTAAAAACATTTTTTTCAAGGGAGTTTTGGCCAAAATTAGCAGCAAAAAATAGGCAGCAACAAATACAAATACAGAATGACTTTACAAAATTACATAGGTAAAACACAAGCAAAAAACAAAATGACTACATTTTTACAAAGGAATTAAGTAAAAAATGTCATGGGGTGACATGTTTTGGGCCTCAAGAACACGTTTGGATTTAAGAGCACTCAATGAAATTAACTCAGTCAGTTTCCAGTCTTTCTGCAACATGTTCTTCTCCCTCCAACATGTGGAGAAAGCAGAATGAACAAAAGCCTTTTTACCCAGTTCAGTATGGGCGAACAGAAAGCAGCAACTGGTTGTGGGAACAGAATGAACATAGATGCAATTGTATGCAGTTAAAGCACAAATGTAAAAAAACTGTCATCAGCATAAAAATGCAAATTTGCACCTGACACATTTAGACCAAAGTCACTGCCATAAATAAATAGCAACACATCTCAAAAAAGTTGCAACAGGGCAACAAAAGGCTGGACAAAGTAGGTGATACGAGAAAGAAGCCTCTGGAGGAACATTTCAGTAGCATTTAAAGACATTTTATTTTGTAACTATCAGAATTTGTTGATTTGTAACTGAATGAATTGAGAACATCAGAAACATAAACCGAAAACCTTAATACTCAATCACTTGTTGATGACAGAAGATACTTGAAATGTCCGACCGTTCGCAGACTTCCAGCAACAATTACTGTAATAACCCTATGTTGGGTGTGAAGCACAACTTCTCAGCTTTCAGAAACCGTTCCGACAGGACAAATGGTCGTGTAATTAAGGTAATTCAAAGTCTCAGCGGTGATATGCTTGGTGTTAACCAGCTCTTCACGACAAGTAAGGACAGGTAACAGGTGAATCTCCAGTGATCACCGCTGTTAAAGGTTTAACTGGCTACACTCCCCTCCAAAAGTATTGGAACAGTGAGGCCAGTCCTTTTATTTTTGCTGTAGACTTGAAAACGTTTGGTTTTGACATCAAAAGATCAATATGAGACAAAAGATCCACATCTCAAAGTTTATTTCCAGGTATTTACAACTGGATCTGAAACACACTTCAGAAGATAGCATCTTGTGTCTGAACCCAAACATTTTTCTTGTGAGCAAAAGTATTGGAACATGTGGCTGACAGGTGTTTTGTTGCCAACAAACAAACAATAAATAGTTCTGAATGTCTATGCTTTGCCTGTGCAGACTGTACATTTATAGTTAGAGGAGTAACCAACATAAAAACCAGAGAGCTGTCTGTGGGTGAAAAGGAAGTAATTGTGAAGCTGAGAGAAGATGGAAAATCAGTTGGAGCCATTGCACAAACACTGGCCATAGCCAACACAACTGTTTGGAATGTCCCAAAGAATCATCAGCACCAACCTCCAGAGGGCAGGACTGAAGGTATTACAATCTGTTTGCAGAAGAAGTCATGAACATGTGGCATGGGAGAGGGGACGGGAGACAGGATTGGCAAATTCCTAAAAAACTGCCAAACGCAACCTTGGGAGTTTCACCCAGGGAATCGAATTCCTTCACTAAGGCACATACAGGTTCGTTCATGGAAACAGCAAGAGACAAGGTTCAATTTTAAAACAACAAAATTTTTATTTAGAAAAGAAAAATAATTAAAATACTGCAAGTACACAAGAACTAATGAGCAGAAAATTTTAATCAGCAGCTGGGGTCCTAGGGGGGGACAGAGACCGGTGCAAGGGAGGAAGGGGACCCCATCCCCCAAAAGAAATAAGTAAATCACACAGACACGTGATAATCACACCCGTTAGCGAAGAACCATAATCCCAGGGGAACACAACAAAGACGAAGAAAGGGGTGCAGGGGGACACCACCACCAAGGCCACCAATACTGCCACCCCCACAGCCTCCAACAACAGAAAAGAAAATAAAACAAGTGAAAAGCACTAAAAATAATCAAAAAACAAAAAACTTTTTACAAATATAACAAAAAAAAGAAGCAAACAGAATACCCCCCCCCCCCTCCAAATGACCCTTTAGGGGTTTCAGAGCAAAATTTTTTTGTCCACCTTTTAAAAAGCTTTGCATTCAAAAAAATGTAAGAAACAAGACTCTGAACTGTATTGAAATGGCACTTGTGTGGGAGTTTTAATGATGATTGGAAAGGGCATCTTCTTTGCACTGAAAAATGAAGTTGTACTCGTGTATATGCATGTTAAAAAATCCAAGAATCCCATAAATGTTTCTCCCGTGAAAAAGAAGCAAAAAGTACTAATCCAGAATTGAGCCCTAAATGATAGAATTATAAAGAAAACATCACGCATAATAGTGTGAGAGTTAAGTAATGTGAGCGTTATGGCCAGCCTAATGCAAAATGGACCAAAGGCTGTAGCAGTATATGGGACGACCCAGTTTGCTTCAGTTTGAGCTGCACTGTACATTGTCCATCAGAGGGAGCCAGAGCCCTGTGAGTTTACACACTTCAATCTCATCTCACAGAGTTGATGAAAAAGTTTATTGTGCTACAGATAATTTACACAAAAAAAGAGCCCGTCTTTCAAAAGTCACTGAAGGCAATCAATAAAATGATTCTTCTGTGGATTGCATCTGTGATGCAGCATGAAGTATGACAAACTTAGGCTTCAAACCTGCTGTAAAAAGTAATATTTCAGGTAAAGACGTGCATTTATGGAAGTTATGACTGATAGCTGGCAGGTTTTATCAACAAACTCTGAATGTCTCTCTGACTCCGCTCCTCCTGCTGCACCTGAACCACCTGTCTGACACTCTCATTCATTTCCTCATTCATAAAGTCGCTGTCAAAGTGATCAGTGGAGCAAATTCTTTTGCACTTATGTTTTTATAAGCACTGAAATCCCAGTTAGATGCCAGTTTGTTATTTT
The DNA here is from genome assembly GCA_015108635.1 of Andinoacara biseriatus. Classification (NCBI taxonomy): domain Eukaryota; kingdom Metazoa; phylum Chordata; class Actinopteri; order Cichliformes; family Cichlidae; genus Andinoacara; species Andinoacara biseriatus. Next base: position 3,604 of record VUQJ01015111.1, on the reverse strand, counting down.
TTGTAAGTAACATGAAGCTTTTACAGTCATTTACTCGTCAACAGGCTGTAGGGACGGAGACAGCGATGAAGTCAGAGATTTATAAAAAGCAGCCGCAGCTGTTAGACTGTCAGTCCTTTGAAACATTTCCTGTAGTTACTGTAGCATCACTCTTTGAATTACACAGAACACAATGATCAGTCATTGGTCGTGTATTAAAAGGTCACTGATGGAAAAATTAATGAATATGAGGCTGAAATAATTTTAAGACTTGAAAACTGAACTAAATGGATTTAAAGTTATTTAAATGATGTCAACATTTTGAAAGTTATGTCTGAAAGAAAGAGTATAAATCTCAACAAATTTCCAGAGAAAATCACCTAAATCAATAATCATGGGCTCTATAATGGATCAGCACACTGTGTCAGAGTCCATTTGCACAGGAGGATCCACATGGATCAGGATCTCATGGGTTCAGCCTGGATAAGGCCCAGAATGATCCAGTTCAGGCTCCAGTCATTTCCTAGCTCATCTGGATCTGTACATAATGGCTTCATTATCTGAACTGCATTCTTCAATTACAATTTTAATTTAAAATCTATAAATAGGAGACAACTTTTATTGTCACATACACATGCATGCAGTGAAATTCAGTCTCTGCATTGAACCCATCACACATTCAGCACATAACACACATATAGCACAACCATGCGGAGCAGAGGGCAGCGAGAAAGCCCCCGGGGAGCAACTGGGGGGGGGGGGGGGGGGGGGGGGGGGGCCCGGG